>JAFBJS010013061.1:127240-163779 GCA_016785265.1 Paraplagusia blochii
TTTCAATGACTAAACAGTCATATATATATATATATATATATATATATATATATATATATCATCCAATATGTTTTCATGTATGCAGCTGTTTGTCCCAGATGGTTTACATCTCCAAACGCAGCATTACAGCAGATTTGGCGAAATCCAGGTAATGGTGTTATCAGATTTTCATTAACAACAGACGACCAATGTGACTGGACAAACCTAAAATATACATACACATATATACAGATATTTATATATTTTTTTTTTTTTCCATTTTTTAGGTGATTTCAAGCTAGTCTCTTCTGAAACAAACGTTACCGAAAACAAACTGTATGTTGACGTTGGTGTGGTGTGAATGTTGTTTCTGTGGCGAGACGTATTTTACAAAAGCAGGCGTCTGCTGTGTGAATCAAAGTGTGTGTATGTGTGTGTGTGTGTGTGTGTGTGTTCTGCTGCTGATTCTCTGTCTTGTTATAAATTTGTTGTTGTTTTTTCCACTCCTGTCAGATCCTGTGGTTTCTCCTTCTGACCAAACCTCTTTTTTTCACCGAACCGGGCTTCAGGCTCTCGGCCAATCAGGTGCTCCACTTTCCACCGCACAACAACAACATTTGACTTTGTCTAATAGAGGGCATTTAGGCTACGTAAACTGTCACTCTGAAACATTTTCATGTGCAGCCGCAGCCCAGTCATGCAGACGTCTGATTCAAAGCATCTGTGGGTTACAGGAAGAGGAGGAGGAGGAGCAGGAGGAGCAGGAACTCCTGAGAAGACAGAAGACCTGACCTGTAACTGTGCGTGATGAGGGTTTTATTTTCTTATTTTACTTTTTACTCAAAGTCAAATCAAAGTATTTCAAACTGTCTGTTATTTGTCTTCATGTTCATGATCTTATTAAAGTGTGACCTCCATTTGACACCATGACCCTGAAGTGACTCACATCTGCAGAATGAAGCAGAGATGAAGGCAGCAGACGGTGGATCAACACCTACTGTTCTCCGTTAACCACTGAAATCACTGAATGTCTCTATGGACGCTGGTCTCACAGCTGATACCAGCAGCAGTAGCAGTATTAATGGTTCCAGCTCCTTCTCCTGGTTCCTCATTCCAGGTCAGAGCTCATTACTCTTTAGACTCTGATGTTTTCCTTCTCTCCCAATCTCCAAACTCTTCCAGGTGTCACGTCCTCCAGCCTGTGGCATCTGGTATCTACTCTTACCCAGCATTCTGCAGCTGCCCACTGACTGACCTCACTGTCAGTGATGTGGTTTCCTGTTATTTGCCCTGAAGATCGGAACCATGCCTCAGGTTCGTCTCCACCCCTTGATTTCACCTGAGTCTGCGGGGTCTTCGCCTCTCGGACCTGGACTGGGGTTGTTGTTTGCTGCCATCTCCTGTCCATCAGGACGAAGTGCAGCCGGGAAGAAGCCAGAGAGACACGATCCTCAGAGCCTGGAGAGAACACATGTGTCTGGTCTGAGACACCATCAGTCCCAGTTAGGTCACACTGTCTTCACTGTTTGTGTGTCGGTGATGATGTCACGTCACTCCCCTTGGTGCCCAGTGTATCAGTCTAACGGCCCCCAGTCTGAGTATCCTGGGTCAGAGGTGTAGTTACAGCTGCAAGAAGTGGAGGTGACCTGTGGGTGGAGCTCTGCCCTTTGCCCTGACTCTCGGTGCAGCGCTAACATCCACACCACCCTCCTCCTCTCCTCTTCATCTCTTCTTCATCTATTGTCATCCTCTTCCTCCTCCCTATGTGACTCCTCACGTCTCCACTCCCCATTGTGAGGAGGCGGTGTGCAGCAGGAGGTGAGAGGTTAAGTGACAGTTGTGCAGAGATTGGTGAATTTGTTCTCCTCTGCTGCTCCTCTCTGTTTGTTCCACAGCTCAGCAGCTTCTCCAACCACACCACCATCTCTAACCAAACACCAGCTATACACTGTGTGTGTGTTAGTGTGTGTGTGTGTGTGTGGGAGAGAAACACTGCCCTGAATCCAAAGCTGTCATTACCCTCCGCTGCTGCTGTTCCTGCTGTTATTATTCTCTAATTTCTGCCTGTGGTCAGAGGACATTATTATAATTTATACTCCCCTCTATGAGCGCCCCCTGCTGTTGGAGCGTTCACAGCTGGATGTCCATGTGAAACAGGAAAAAACATTAGCATAATCTCAAATGCTAAACTGTTGGACTTCTCCATTTCCAACACACTGGCTCACAACAGCTGCTGGACCACTACTGCCCCCTGTGGTCAGGTCATGTCATTGACTTTAGTTACTTCATTAACCCACCAACAGAGCACTGAGTGAAAACCAGGCACAGTCTCTGTGGGGGGGTGCACGGCCTCCCCAGTGTTGAACCACAGTCTGTGTGAGGTCACATGGTTCATGATGTCATGGTTCGACTGGACTGTTGGACGTCAACCAAAAATAATCATGCATTTATCACCTCAGTTAAACTGAGGAGCTGACAGTGTGTGTGTGTGTGTGTGTGCGTGTGTGTGTGTGATGTCAGTGTGAACATGTTCTAATCCCTGCAGCTTAAAAATGACTTACACCAAAAAATGCACCACATTTTTCTCTCCGGTGTTTTTACCCTTCTTGTCCTCTGGTGTATATTTCAGCCTCACTCTGGTCTGTTCAGCTACACCCTCACTCTCTCTTTCTTTCTCTATAGCTCTCTCTCCGTCTCTCTCTCCCCCTCTCTCAGTCCCTCCCTCTCCCAGCATCTCAGTGTCAGCGATGTGGTCAACTCTGCAGCAGCCGTCTTCTGTCGCCCGTCCTCTGAGACAGACCTGAGGTGAGACAGGCCGTGGATGTGAAGGTAACAAATTTATTTCTTTTGCTGTTCTCTGTTCTTTATCGACTTGTTCTCTATGGTTAATGTCTGTGTGAGTTGATCTTTCTCACTCTCAGTCACCTGAGATTATGTACCACCACAGATACACGCTCACGAAATCTGATGCTCCACCAGAGGGAGCTGCACCATTTTCGTTGTAATTCTTTATTGTTGGCTCAATTTTTATCGAGGTTTTTGGATTTAAGCATTAAAATCAACTATAAGGAACAGTTTCTAAGAGGTTTTTTAGTTTCGATTTTGAAGGAAATGTTCACAAACACTCCTACCTTCAACTTCATGTGCAGGCTTTCTTCTCCTGGTGTTCCCTGCTCTTCCTTGTCGGAACAGTTATTTCTGGGATCTCCTCTGTTTTTCTTCTTATGCTCTCTGATCTCCTGTGTTTATACAACATTATTGCTGTTGTTTCCCTGTGATTCGATGCTGTAAACCATCACAGAAACTATTAGTCTTCATCACCACCGTGGTTTCTGCTGCCAAACATCTCCTCCTGGACTCGATCGCTCTAACGATGATGACCACGGGTCAGAGCTGCAGTTAAAGACCTCCACTGTGGCTCCCGACTCAGTCCAACATTTGCAGCCGCCTGTTGTTTCAGGTGCTGCGTCTAACCATGAATAATTAAGAGGACACAGTGAAGCACAGCCGGAGTCCACTGACACCCCCACGCAGTCACATCCCTAAGTCCCAAGACCCAGGTCCAGATCAGAGAGCTAATCAGAACCAGGCCTCTGGTCTTCAGGCTGAGATCCTCTGAGGAACTGTCTCCATGAAGAGTCCAGTTTTTTCCCAGCAGGCTTTAAGACAACAGAGACCAGGGTCAGGAAATGAAAATTTAAGTTATGAAACTCTCCTTCAAACACAATGGAAACAAATGGTTCTGAGGACAACTGAACCGTCAGACTGTTGAAAATAAAAGATAGGGTTAGTGACGAGCATTAGTTGATGCCAATTATATGTTAGTGAAGATAGCAATAAAATAAGGAAAACTCGATCATTAATATTGAGGAACAGGTGAAGGTTTTTCATCATGAACCTATTGTGTGAAACCCAACCAGCCAAACTCAAGCTCAAGGAGAGAAAAGGACGAGAAGAAACGAGTCTTGGTGTCGCTCAGAGAAGACAGTTTTCACACTGTGTTGGTCTGAGACAACAGTCCAAACATGGACACAGCTGAGTGAAGACCATCAGGAGGTGAGAAGGTCACCACCTGATGATGGACAGGTCGCTGCTCACTGAGTCCATCTGCTGTCTGTTGTCCACCTGCAGGTCAGTCATGCTGAAGGTAAACAGTGAGGTCTCAGCAAACATCACCTCAGCCAATCAGAGCAGCTGTGGTTCAAACAGATCTGTCAGAAGATCAGACGTCCAGACCAGACAGATCCTTGGAGTCTCAGACCACTCTGACCCACAGATGTTCATCTGCTCATCCTGCTGTTTCTGTAGTAGTTTTTTTTAGCAAAAGATGGGAATAGATTCCAAAGTCAGACTTAGATTATTTCCCTTTCCTATCTTCATATCAGATCTGATTACAACTTCTCCTCCAGGGGGAGCACCAAGGTCATGATCGACTGGCCCAATGTGACGGAGTCCGGCAACCAAGAGGAGCCGGACCTGAAACCCGAGGAGCTGCAGAAGTCCACGTGTGTCCTGGGTTTCATTCCTGTCGTCTACTACAGCGTCCTGCTGTGTGTGGGAGTCCCAGGTACGACCACCGGGGGCAGCAGTGGACCAGCTGCCGCTGCTGTGTCTCTGGGCCTAAATCACTGCTTCTTCTTAAGGTTTGACGTTTAATCAGCTGACAATCAATAGGTTGGCTGATTGATGGGACGTCCTGGTTAAACTGATCATTGATCCAGACTCTGGTGAAGGTCCTTCACACCAGCCTCTGTCACATGACCGTGTTTATTGATCTGACAGGAAGAGAGTTGATCAGAGAACGTTGGTGCAGTGTCTACGTAACCTCCAGGTCACATCCTGTCAATGGTTCTATGTAGAAAAGGTTCAGGGGACAACAGGTCACAGGCTGTTTGTCTTTTTAAAACTGTCACAGACAAGACAGGATGTAGACACGAGCCTGCTGATGTCCTGCTGAAACATCTGACTTGAGTATCATTTAATTCAAGTCCAAGCTATGATTCCTTAAAGTTGCCATAGTGCACATTAGGACAGATGTGGACAGTCATGGGGGATGAGGACTTAAGATGACGATTTATTTACTTTTTCCATCATGTCATAAATCTGTTGCTCACACTGTGAACCTCATAGCTGATCAGTTCACCACCCGTGTTATTACACTGTTCAATCAGATGTATTGTGTGTGATTGGATGCTGTACGACACATGACTGCTTTGGATAAAATCATCTGTCAAATGTATTGTGATGTAATAATGTAATTTAAATACAACATTTTTTTTTATTTGTGCAAGAAGAAAAATTGACAGATGTCACAAACATAAAAATGAAACAAGAATACAGTTGTGATCCACTGAGAAGCAGGAGGAAGAGGAAGTCAGTAAAATGAGCTGTGTGGATGTTTCACATTTTCTCTCTTTGCCTGAAATTGTGAGCATCCGTCTATATTCCAGGCATGGGCAAACTAAGGCCCAGGGGCCGGATGCTGCCTGTTAAGCTTTTTAATGCGGCCCACTATTATATATATTTTCATTATACTTCTGCCTTTTTTCTGCAATACTCTGTTTCCCCAGTAGATTACGTCATAAAGGGTATTTGAAATGTAGGATTTAATATATGACTTTTACCTGCCATTTATCTTAGTTCAAATGCTGTCACCTTGGCCCCAGTGTCCAATTTTAGGACCAGTAACTGGTGGAATTTTTTCCATCACTTCCTGTTTTGTCTCTGTCTCCTTCAGTGAACATCTTGACCGCGGTGGCGCTGTCCAGACTGGCATCGCGGACTAAGAAAGCTCTTTACTACTACCTGCTGGCAGTGACGGGCTCCGACATCCTCTCCCAGCTCTTCATCATCTTCGTGGGCTTCCTCCTGGAGACGGCCGTCTTCCACCGAGATGTCCCCGAGCTGCTGCTGCACTCGGTCAGTGCTGCTGAGTTTGCGGCCAACCACGCCTCCATCTGGTCCACCGTCCCCCTCACAGTGGACCGCTATGTGGCACTGTGCCACCCGCTCCTCCACCGGCAGATCAGCTACCCAGCCCGCGCCCGCAGGATCATCGCCGTGGTTCTGACCCTGTCATTGGCTTCTGGTGTTCCCTTCTTCTGGTGGTCAGACATGTGGAGGAACAGTCACCCCCCCACCGTGATGGACACTGTCCTCATATGGACACATGTGTCCATCATCTACATCCTACCCTGCAGCGTCTTCCTGGTCCTGAACTCGCTGATCATTCGAACCCTAAGGGTTAGACAGAGGCAACAGCGCCACCAGGAGGATTGTGGGACAAATGCCCCGTCACAGCAGCGACGGCACAGACTCGGGAAAACCACGGCCATGCTCCTGGCCATCACCTCGGTCTTCTCTGTGCTCTGGGCCCCCAGGACGGTGGTGGTCATCTACCACCTGTACGTGTCGTCGGTTCACAGGGACTGGCGCGTCCACTTGGTGTATGACCTGTCCAACATGTTGGCCATGCTGAACACGGCCGTCAACTTTTTTCTCTACTGCTTCGTCAGTAAACCATTCAGAGGGGCCGTCCGGGACGTTGTCCTGCTCCGTGGGGGACCACCGTATCCTGGACTGGCTGTGCCACAGCTGCAGGCTGCAGCTCACGCCTCCGTCTCCTCTCTGTACAGCGGGAACCACAAGCGCTCGCTCAGAGACTCCATCCCACTGTCACCACAGAGAGCCAGAAAGCCGTCGTGACCCACCGCTTTGACCAACAGACGCAGATCCTTCATCACCGGGCTGTCAGAGGACACATAACCCGGGAGACATGGTTTTAAGGTCCCTGATTGACCACAGGAGGTCCAGAGAACCATGTTCTACTGTTCTCCTGGTCGACCAACATGTAGGAGAATCATCAGTCAGTGGTGGAAGACACTGTCCTGGTTGAGAACCATGCCAGGATGGACACTTCAGAATCAGAATAAGAAGATATCGACATCCAACTGGATTGATGGGATGGAACCCCTACCTCTCCTCTCGTCCATCCATGGACACCCTTTATGGACACATGTGACATTCATTTTCAACCCCAGTGGGACCAACGCGTCCTCACTACAGGACTCTGTCCTTCTGTCCTGACCTCAACACTGCCTGACACTTCCCACAGACCCTGAGCCTGTCTCACCCCAGGGAGGAGTGTGGCTGTGGGCCAGTGGGCCCCGAGGCCGGTCTCTCAGGCTCCAGAGAAAATATGTTTGAGTGGTTGTCGTGTGATTCACGTCAATAAATCACAAACTGGTGACAAGATATTTATTATGGTTTCCAAGAATGTGACAAAAATGTTTTTTCTTTGTCTTTTATCAACACAGTGTTAATGAAAAAAAGGACAAAAAAAGACCAGCGGTTTGTTTTTACTATGATTAAATCAGTCGTCCACAACAGATCAGGGCCATCAGAGCTGTGAGCGCCCCCTACTGCCATGTACAGTTGTTATATGTTGTAGACATAACCTGACCGATTTTAATGATTTATGTCTGTTGTTGTTAAGTTGCTAAAATGATTCGATTCTCTGTGTTACATTCCAGGGGGCGCTAACTCTTCACTAAAGCCTGGATCTTTTTGTTCATATTTACTGCTGTTTTTACTTCTGTCCTGTAGTGGAGTGGGTACTGTATACTTGTCCTGTATGTCCTCTGTGAGACTCCACTGCCTGGTGGTCTTTCTTTCTGGTCTCCAACCAGAGCTCCACACCTGCCTCCTCCTGCTGCTCCTCACCCTGTTTAGACAAATACAGTCAGGCACTGACCTGAGTGTCCACCTCCTCATGCCTCCTCCTGCCCCTCACTGAGTTCTGAGAGTCCAGACGTAGACAAAGAGAGGAGTTTGTTTGAAGATGGTTCCTGCTGTCTGACCATAACACAGGAGGGCCTTCAGACATGGAGAGAATAAACACCTCCATGTAAAGTTTAGGCTTTTTCAAGTGTGGTTGTATAAGATAGTGACCCAGTATCAGTGCGGAGGAGGGGGTTCTGTCAGGGGAGCAGGAGAAAACTCCACTATCTGAATATGTTTATGTCTGTGATCAGTGTGAGATAGATGTTCCCTCTCCAGGCGACACCAAACCTCAAGGAGAAGATGAAGTGATTTTAGTTTTATAGAGAAAATCTGAATGAAGTTTGGACAAGATATCCTGTGAGAAAACCCTTATTTTGATTGTTATTTGATTTATTGTCTGTGTGGACAATGACAATGTTTCAGTGTCTAAGTTTCAGTTTCCTGTTGAAAAGTCCTTGGAGCAGTGAGATAGACCAGTCATCACCTTCTTCTGATTCTCTAAACCTCAGCTGACATTAATTTCATAGGTCGAGACTTCTGTTATCGTTCTATTGGACATTGGTTTTTCTCCAACAGGAAACTGAAGTTATAAAACCAAACAGAGTGGAGCTGCTGTCAGGGGGACAGTGACAGTCGTCCTCCACTTGTACCTCAGTGAAGGTGTAGGAAGGTGAAAAGAAAGAAGATAAAATCTTCTGGATTAAAGATTAATGAAGCTCAGCTTCTCTGGGAGGCTGAGGCCCACGTTCCCTGTCCACCTGTCGACTGTCTTTTGTCCCTGCTCAAACAGCGACCCCGCCCTCCTGTCAGGCTCCACTGCTCCACAGCTGTCGGCCGGAACAACCATCATCACATCATGCAGGAAGTCCACACTGAGGCCACATGGAGCATGGTGACTGTGACTCCTGCTGCTGGGCAGGAGAGGAGGTTGGAGGAGCTGCAGGTGAGAACAACAACTCCCCCTTCTACCTCCACCCTCCCAGAAGACCCCTGTGCTTAGACTGTAGTTTAGACAATAATGTCTTGGACATGGGTGGATGGATGGATGGACACTGGTATATTACTATATGTGACCATTCAAATATTCATCTGTGTGAACTGACTCTGAACATTGACTTAAATCACAGGTGTCGAACTCTGGCCCAGGGGCCAAATCTGGCCCACAGTGTAATTATTTTTGGCCCACCAGTATGAAGCCTTTACAGCAGGGGTCTCAAACTCACAGCCCGTGGGCCATTTGTGGCCTGTGGAACGATATTTTGCGGCCCTCACCTTTATGTGAAAGTTGAATTTATAGTAATATTTTATAGTTTTGTGGTAAATCCTATAGTTCTCAAAACCATGATCCACAGTCTCCTTCTGGCTCAGTGTGCTATTACACAGACTCTATGGGAAAAAAAAATTGTTAAAAAGGTTATCAGTTTTATTTAAGATTAACCCTGTAGCTAAACCTAAAATCAAACCAAAATAGCTGTTGAATTTGATATTATTAAACTATGAAGAAATTTTGTTAAAGGTAAAACCATTAGCTGAGGTTAAATCACTGACTTTCACTGTGCACATTTGGATGGAAACCTGAGTGATTTACAGAACTGACATCCCTTCGCCACCAGATGTCCCTCCTCACCTGTCTGTGTGTGTTGTGTTCAAGTCCCTGTGTGTGTGCGTGTGTGTTTAGTGAGCGGCTCAGTTCATCAGCTCAGTCAGATGAAGAAGGAAGCCCTGGTGTAAACATTGTCTCTTCTTTTTTCTATGTTTAATCTGAACTCAGATCAGTTTTTTTTTTCTTTTTTTTCCTCCTGCTCAGATTAATCCTGAACTTTTCATCATCACCTCCATCTCTCCCTCAATGGTTGATCTTCATGGTCCAGTTGGTGTTTGAACAGGACTGAGGACAGCAGGTACTTTGACACATCACGCTCCTGTTAACTCTGTGTGTGTCTGTGTGTGTTTGAAGGCAGCTCTTGTTCTGTCTGAGGGTAAAAGTGTTGATTTTTCTCTCTGTCCGTTGGTGAAGCAGAGAATCAAAGCTGACGGTGTCATCACTGATGTCTTATTCATTCATTCAAAGACCTGAGTCTTTGTTTTACTGTGAGGCACAGCGCCACCAACAGCACAGTTGTAATCACTCTGTCACTGGCTCATAAATATATAATTTAATTTAAAAAAAAAGATAAACTGTCCCTTTAATAATATTCCCCAGAGGTCAAACCTGTGAATGTAAAACCAAGGTTCTCTGCACTTTCACCTGTTCACAAACAACATTTGTCCTCGCACATTATTAATGTTTAACATCGCAGCTGGGAAAAAATCCACAGCCTGACATTGATTTTGTGCCAGGAGTCCAGCCCTTGAAGCTGTGCCTGAACTGCTCACGGCTGCTTCAGGGAACGTCGAGGTCCTGGGCAGAGGGGGCCGGGTTGTGGGGCCGGGGGCTCACTGAACCTGAACCTGAACTATGACGAGACAACAACAGAATAAACTCTGTCAAAGAGTTCACCTTAGAGAATATCTGAACCCCAGGGGTGAATTATTTAAACATATACAAAATGGTTCTCAAACTAAGCACTGGTCAAACCATGACACTTCCTAGTTCAGTACAGTAGGTGGCAGCATACATGTGAGATTATTGGTCAGGACCTAAATAAATTTGCCTCAGAAACTCTGCTCAAATGAAATAAACAGTGCAGAAGATCAAAAACTGGCAGTGACGTCAACTCACCACCGGAGGCAGCAGTTTCAGCTCACTGACCAAAAGAAAGAATGTGAATCTGAACTCATCAAACATCAGACCCTACAAAATGGCGTCTGGACGCGGCAAAGGCGAGCGTTCAAGTGTAAGTTTGTAAGCATGATATACTTATATTCGAAAGCTTCCAGACGCCATTTTTGTAGGACATGAACTTGATTCTTGACACAGTTTAGTGACATCACACACGGACCCTCGTGGGGACACTTCCTTGTGATTGGCCGCAAAAGAGTGAGACTTCTGATTGGCTGGTGACAGACCGACGTAGCAAAATTAAGAGCGCGAATCTGGTCCGCATAAGACGAGTCTCAAAAACACAAATTTGTGTGTACGTAGTTTCACAAAATTAAAAGCACGATTTGCATGTGCGTACGACAATTCACAAACGTATTTTGACGTGTGAAGCGTTGTTTGTGTGTTCTTCTAGTTCTACGTTTGCGTATGTTGAGACTATTCTGGCTCCATAACTGGTGCCTCCTGTGGTCAGTGAGGGTCAGTGCATAAAAGGAGGTGAATGTTGGATCAACAGCCAATGTTTGCTGTGATGTAGGGTTATTGATTTTTCCTGTGGACTTTGGTGTGGGAGTGAGACTGCACCTCTAGAGGGCGGTTCCTCCTAAAGTGTTGTCGCCTTGGAAACATGAAGGACCCCTCCCTCAATCCTTAGTCCTCAATGCTCCACACCCTGACTGTGTGTTGGTGAATCATGTCTGAGTTTTGGTTCTGTTTTATGTACTTGAGGTGGAGCTGCTGGTCAGATGTTTGCTGGACAGGGTGGAGCGCACCTACATCTCCAGAGTTTCTGTTCTTCACCCTCCCAGTTTCTCCTGGTTCCTCCACCTGAACACATTCCAGTCAGATCCCAGGGACCCGCTCCAAAATGTCGGCCAACGTGACGCCCTCAGGCTGCGGCTCCAACCTGGACTCTCTTTACTACAACCTGTGTGACCTCAGTGCAACATGGGGGATTGTTCTGGAGACCTTCGCCGCTTTGGGCCTCGTCTTTACCTTCGTGCTCTTCATCTCTCTGTTGGCCAGTCTGCCCTTCAACACGGACAAGAACTACCGCAGCTCAGTAGCTCTCCACGCCTGGATCCTGATCTTCACCTTCGGACTCTTTGGTCTGACTTTTGCCTTCATCATCGGTAAGGACTTCTCCACCTGCATCTCCAGGAGGTTCCTGTTTGGAGTTCTGTTTGGCGGCTGCTTTTCCTGCCTCCTGATGCAATCAGTGAGGTTGAACTTCCTGTCCAGGCGGAACGACGGCCCCCGGGCCTGGCTTCTGTTCCTGGGGGCAGTTGGTCTGTGGATGGTGGAGGTGGTCATCAACACTGAGTGGTTAATCATCACAGTGGTGCGTCACCCGACGGCTCCACTCAACGCCTCCACTCCACCTGACAGGTCCACCGCCACTCCCTGTAACATCTCCAACGAGGACTTCGTCATGGCCCTGATCTACGTGATGGTCTTGAACCTGGCTGTGGTGGCGGCGAGTGCAGCCGCCATCGCTGGACAACACCAGCGCTGGAGGAAGGAGAGCAGCTGCATCCTGCTGAGTGCAACTCTATCGGTGGGAATCTGGGTGGCCTGGATCGTCATGTACGTCCACGGTAACGAGAAGCACGGCGACCCCACCTGGGACGACCCCACCCTGTCCATCGCTCTGGTGGCAAACGCCTGGACCTTCATCATCATCTACTCCATTCCTGAGGTCTGCTGTCTGACCAGCAGCGACGAGATCCAGCAGAACTTTGGAGAGGATCTCTACGCCAACCGTGTAGTAGGCTACGAAAACATCCTGAAGGATCACAGTGGACCGACCATCTTCATGGAGAACAAGGGCTTCTCCCTGGACGAGCCCAGCCATGGTAGGTCCTAGAAGAAGAAAAGGTTGGTGATGAACTTCAACGTCATCAAACATCAGAACGGCTGCAGGAAAGTCAATAATGATGAGCTGAAGGTTTTACAGTTTTTACACAGGACGGTGGTGAGACCAGCCATGATGGATGGATTAGAGACACTAGGAATAGACAGAAGACAGGAGACAGAGCTGGAGGTGGAGGAGTTAAAGATGCTGAGATTCTCTTTAGGAGAGACAAGGATGGACAGGATCAGGAATGAGGTGATTAGAGGGACAACACAGACAGGAAGGTTTGGAGACAAAGCTAGAGAAGACAGATTGAGATGGTTTGGACATGTTCAGAGGAGGGACAGTGGATACATTGGTAGAAGAATGATCCTAGAGATGGAGCAACCAGTTAGGAGACAAAGGGAGGACATGGAGGTAGTTGGAGTCAGAGTAGAAGATGTAGAGAACAGGGGGGGATGGAGAAGATGATTCACTGTGGAAACACCTGAAAGATGGGACAAGCTGAAAGAAGAAAATAATTATTAAAATAAATCCTTCAGCTATTCATCAAATATAAATATATATAAACGTAAATATCAGATTATATATTGATTGAATTGATAACGAAGTTAAACAATAACCAAAGTCCAATGTTCTGTTATTGTTATTAAAATAGTTGAAATAACTACAGTTGTCCAAGGACAGAGAGGGAGACAGTGTTGAGACTAGATGTCTGCTGGTGTCATGAGGAACATTTTGACTGGAGTTTGAGTCCATTCAGTCATGTAGAAGATTGATACAGTGTCGTGAAGGTGAAGATCTCACAATGTTCTGTCTCCTCAGTCTCAGTGAAGTGATTTTCCCTGAGTCATTACTGTGGTTTCACCTCCTCTGATAACTGCTGCATCATCATCATCATCATCATCATCACTGCTGCTCCCAGCACGCCATCTGTTTACACTGTCACCATAGCAACAGAGCTACAGCAACCATTTCCTGTGTGTGTGTGTGTGTGTGTGTGTGTGTCACAGGAGTCAAACCAGTGTCTCCGTACAGTGGATACACTGGTCAACTGCGCAGCTCAGTCTACCAGCCCACAGAACTGGCCCTGATCAGCAAATCAACTGGAACCGTGAGTCTCACACACACACACACACACACACACACGTGTCCTGTCCAGCTGCTCCACTGTCCTCAGACTCTGCTCTGTGAATAAAGTCGACCTGACGATAGTGACGTCTCGTTGTCTGATGACATCACACAGCTCACTCCTGACTCCTCCCACGACATGGTGATTCCCAGAGCCTCGGCCTCCATGGCAGCTGCAGCAGCAGGAGCAGACAGCAGGGGCAGCACACCGTCCACCAACAGCCGGACTCAGGCCAACGGTGGCAGTGTAGGTCACACCTCTCCTGTTTCCATAGTAACGCTTCCTGCAGGTGGAGCATGAATGGCGTCTTTGTCTGGATTCTTTATCGTGCGTCTCCACCAGCTGGAGCCCAGTCTGTGATCAGTGTCTGTGTCCTCCACTGACTGGACTAGGTCCAGGTTCTGTCTGTCAAAGAGCAGATCACAGAGGTCTGCTCCGCCCCCTCCTGGCAGTCCTTAGTTTTTCTGATTTTCTGTCTCTAATATTGTTTTAATGTGAATTCCAGTATTTTTGACCTTTTCTTCATCTGACGACCAGAGCAGGTCCAGACCCTGGTTTATCCTGATCATGTGACCTTGTCTCTTCAGAGGACGTCCCAGTGGTGAGGTGCAGGGACAGAGGCAGTGTCCAAACGTTCTCTCGCTCTCTCGACTGATGGGTCGATGCTGTCAGTTGACTTCCTGTCTGATTCACCTGAGGACAGAGCTTGGTTCATGGACCTGGAGTCAGACCTGTCCACTCTGGTTCAGGAGCTGAGAGAAAATTACCTGAATGTCATTGTCAAATGTGTGAATATTTAATATTTATAGCAAATGTTGGATATTTGGATTTCCTTCGTGAGCACCAGAATAAATGTCTGAGTTTCAGATTATAACCCAGACTATCACTATAGTCTCTTCACAGCTTAATCCCAATCTCACAGAAATCCTGTCATCAGTGATTGTCTTGTCCTTGTCCTGTCCTTGTCGTGTCGTCTCTCGTCTTCTCTTCTTGTCATTAAATGCTGCCATAGATTGAATAAAGAATGTATTTGTATATTTTCTAAACAAACTCTGTCTCTGATTGAAGTATCGTTTGTCAACTGTCCCTGAGCTGCTGGACTGATCTTCACTGATCTGCATCATCATCAGGGTCACAGGAGGAGGCGTCCAGTCAGGGTTTCATTTATCTGGAAACAACACACACACACACACACTCATATACAGTCACAAACACACACCGTGGGAGAGGAGTTTTATTGAAGATAAACTGAGTTTTATTGCGGTTGCGTCACCGTCACTGACGGTTGGTTCTCAGACACAGACAGAAGACAAACTCTCACCATTACAGACACCAGCTGAGAGCGAAGGACAGTCCATTCATCCGTCTTCATTATCTTGTCTGTTACTGTGCTGACAGGGGCAGGAGTCTCCACTGACGCCACCCAAATCACACTGCACCACTGTGTCAGTCCACTGTGCTGGAGGTGGAGGAGTTAAAGATGCTGCTGAGGTTCTCTTTAGGAGAGACAAGGATGGACAGGATCAGGAATGAGGTGATTAGAGGGACAACACAGACAGGAAGGAGACAAGGCTAGAGAAGACAGATTGAGATGGTTTGGACATGTTCAGAGGAAGGACAGTGGATACATTGGTAGAAGAAAGATCCTAGAGATGGAGCTACCAGGTAGGAGATGATGAGGGAGGACATGGAGGTTGGAGTCTGAGTAGAAGATACAGAGGACAGAGGGAGATGGAAATTGTTGACTTGCTGTGGTAACGCCTGAGAAAAGGAATAAGCTGAAAGGAGGAGAAGTTGAGGTTATATAATTGCTATTAGTATTATTATTATTAATGATGTCATCGCCACTGTTGCCATAACAACAGACTAAAATCCTGGATCACTTTTGTTTTTTTTCTGCAGCTGTTCACGTACAAACCATTACTTTTCATTCTTTCTTTGTTGTTGTTGTTACAGCTACACTAACATCACACACACACACACACACACACACACACACACACCCCCGTCACAGTCACATCATTTTAACATGTTCCTGTTCCACCTTCTCACTCCCTTTGTTGTTGTTTTCTAGAGATATTTTAGTTTTTATTTTTTATTTCTGGATCATCGACGTCTCATATTTGGAGAACACTGGACTTTTCCTGAGGCCTACAGTGTGTGTGTGTGTGTGCACGTGTGTGTGTGTGTGTAGTTCCTTTTTATCTGACTGTTCTTCTCTTTTCAGATTTTTTACCATCTCAGTAGAATTAGGACGAGGACATGTTCGCATTTTTTCCTTCTGACCTTCTGATACTCATTTGATCTGCGTGTGTGTTTTCACAGCTGATAAAGTTCACTCTGGTCTCTGTTGTCATCACATGGTCTGAATCTGAGGATCCAATTCTGCTGCTGCTGCTGAACAGATAACACACACACACACACAGGGACGTGTCACTCTGCCTTTTTGTCTCTTTGAGATTTAATGTCCCCGTGGACACATCCGAGGTCAACGACTGTGACTTCTGCTGAGGACTGACTGATGAAGATGAGAACCCAGGGGAGAAGGTGGCATTCTCCCTCTGGTCCAGTTTATTCCGACCCAGAAGACTCTGCTCCAGGCTGATGTTCATCTCATCGCTGCAGGAAGTTCAACTATAATAATGAGGAAGAACCGTTAGATTCAAATGAAGTGAAAACCTGTTCTTCTCTGACTGAAGTTCTCCTGCTGTCAGACTGACGGCCCGGTCCAAACTCTGTCCCCTGAACCAAACCTCACAGAGAAATCCAGTGATTTGATCGCACAGAAAAATCAGCAACTGTTGACCCACTGAGTTTCATCAAATAACGTGTGTCTTCAAATAGGTTTTGTGGATGAAGGTGCAGTGAATGTGAAAGTCACTAGAGGGCAGCATTGCAGTTAATTTATTTATTTAGGGAATCAAAATGGCAAGGAGTTTGCCTTCTTTTCCTTGAACAGATCTTCTCAGCTTGTGGTTTCCTTCCACCTGGTCCAGGTTCGATGGTCCCAAGGTTCCGATCCAGTAGAGCTGTAGTCAGGAACACTGTTGTTGTTGTTGTTGTTGTTTCCTACGTTTCTCTCAATGATTCTTCAGTTTGACTGAGAGTTCACACAAGAGGTCAAACAAACTTT
The DNA here is from genome assembly GCA_016785265.1 of Paraplagusia blochii. Taxonomy (NCBI): domain Eukaryota; kingdom Metazoa; phylum Chordata; class Actinopteri; order Pleuronectiformes; family Cynoglossidae; genus Paraplagusia; species Paraplagusia blochii. Next base: position 143,883 of record JAFBJS010013061.1, read on the forward strand.
GGGGGTGAGTGTGAGCAGAAGTGACCAATCAGAGGAACTGACCAATCAGAGGAGAGCGTTCAGCAGCAGCAGCAGTAGCAACAGCAGCAGCAGTGAGTCTGTTAATGAACAACACCGTGTTTACCTTCAACAAACACTTTGCTGTTTTACTTTAAGAAAACTGAGTTTTTACAACCAGAGGGTGAGGCAGAAAAACATGAAGGTTTGTTCAACTATGGGCTCGGGGACCCTACTGTGTCCAAATCCTACTGACAAGAAAAATCTGATTAGAAAATATTAAAAATGACACTGAAGTTAAATCTGAAATTATGTAAGGTATAAATTGTTCATTTTTAGATGTTCCCCAGTCAACCGCTGTGGTTGTTGTTTTTTGTTTTATTTTGTTGTTCAACATCAGGGCAGCTCTGATCTCTGGGCTCTGGGCTTTGGTCCTGACCCGTGCAGCAGCAGAGAACAGCGCAGTGACACAACAGTCCTGTCTTTGTGAGACCAGGACAAAGCTGTTCCTGTGAGACCAACGACACCTGAGATCCAGGAACCTCCAGACCTGACCTCCTTCTGCAGCCTGTGCTGAGGAGACCTGAAGATTTGGGGAGAAAAACATTCCTCAGCCTGGAGCTCCTTTAGAATTCAGGACATGGTTACCCTCCTTGATCAGGCAACATTCCTGGCAGTCTTTCCCTTGAGAACTGGGACCAAACAGAGTCAAAGAATGTGAAAGGTGTTTCCACTGAAGTGGAAGGTTCAGGATTAACAGGATAATCCCTCAGAGCCAAAGACTGGATCCTGGTTCTGGTCAAGGAGCTGCTGTGAACAGGACACACCTGCTGGTCCTGCCTGACCATGGACACTGCAGTCACAACTGTCCCTTCACACTGGTTGTTTAATATTCACTTATTAAAGACAGAACTCATGAACTCACTCCAGCGTTTAGTTTCCACTACTTTTAAAAAATACTTTGTGTTAGATTTTTACTTTCACTATTATAACTGCTGCTGTTACTGCTGCTGCTGTTACTGCTGCTGCTGCTGCTGCTGCTGCTGTTACTGCTGCTGCTGCTGTTACTGCTGCTGCTGCTGCTGCTGCTGCTGTTACTGCTGCTGCTGCTGTTGCTGCTGCTGTTACTGCTCTCACTGTTTCCTTGGATGTTTCCTGTAAACACTGGTCTCTGCAGGGATTCACTCTCTGGTTTCCCATCAGTGAAGACGCTGATCTACGTTAACACCTCATGTCACATATTATTATTATTATTATTATTATCATCACTGACACCGTGTAGAAACTTCATTAAACATTTGTTGAATGAAAATATTGGTTTAAAGGCTCAAGCACAAATATATTTCTCTATAACCTCTCAATTTGTATTTATATTTAGCCATCAACTAATTCTTAAAACGGATATTCTTTATCATCTAAGGTATTTTTTTAACTAGGCTAGTGTTGGCTCATTTTTTTTATATTTTCTTTTCTTTTTGGGTTTTTTTTCCGTGTTTTTGTTTGGATTCATTCGAGGTTGTTCTTTAGTCGTTCCTTCCTTTGTTATTTTGCCTTCATAACACTGAAATTCTTAAGAAATGCTGACCTCTGCTGGTCACAATCTGAACAGCAGGTTACGGTTTATCTTTAAACGTCGGTAATACATAAAAAATCCTGATTGGTCGGTGTGTTTCACGCTGACCAATCAGCAACAGTGTTGACAATCATACCGGAAGTAGTTTGTTGTCAGCGTTCCGCCGCGGTTGGTGTCCGAGTTACCTGGTCGTAGTTTGGAGAATAATGTTGTAACCTCCATTATTAGGTACTGCGTCAGTTTTGAGTCGTTTTTGACTCTAACTACTGTTCAGTAAAATGATGCGTTTGTTGGAAACGTCGTCTTTGCTGCAAAAGGTGAGAAAAACAACAGTAACGAGTTAGCATGGAGGCTCATACACAACAGTGTTCTCGGCTACAACTTTAGTTAAAGGCTAAGTTTTACTTCTGTTCGTTTTCCCTTTTTAATAAACACCTTATTTACATATAAAACCTCGTTCACAGTTTTTACTTATGACGTATTTTTTGACGTAATTTTGTTTGTTTTTATGTTGTCAAGGTCAAACATCAACGTTATTCTTTGTTATTTAATTTATTTAGACTTTATTGAAGTTTTCCGTGGTTCTGTTTACAGTAGATATGTATTTTCAAATTGTTTTATGGAATATTTAATTTTTTAAGATCATCTAGTAAAAGATTATATTCATGGTCGTTTTCTTTACATTATTTACCTCCGTAAATATTACATAAGCGGTTTTGAAAGTTTTTTAAAGATAAATATTAGAGGAGAGCTGGAAGTTTATAACCTTCCACTTTCTGTTACAGCTGTGCGTCTCCTCTCTGCTGCAGTGGACACGTGCGTGTCCTCAGAGTCCATGGCGGTGCTTTGTTCACTGTCTCTCTACTGTGCCTCCTCCTGAACCTCCCGCCTCACTTTCACAGCCCTCTGATTCAGACCAAGGAATCTCCGGACCTCCCTCTCCCACCTCACCTCCTCCTGAGTCCTCAGCCTCCCCTCCTGACAGGACTCCTCCCCCTCCTCCCACTCACTGCTGTATGAGTGGCTGTCACAACTGTGTGTGGATCGAACACGCCGAGCAGCTGCTAAAGTTCTACGCTGATGGAAGTGAGAAAGCCCTGGCTGCCATAGAGGAGAACGTCCTGGATGAGAACCTGAAGACCTACCTGAAGATGGAGATCAGACTCCTCAAGAAGACCTGACTCCTGGTGTTGTACCTGAGTCTTTGTCCTGGTTCTCCAGGTTCAGGAGGTGAAGGACATGAAGGTTGAACCTCAGGAAAGCCTCATTTCATCTGTGGAAACATCATGACGTGGACAACAGAGGAGAGGAGAATCAGATTTGATTTCACAAAGAACAATGATGTTCTTCATGGGCATAAAAACATTTTATTATTTATTTATCACTAATGTGTCCAAAATATATCTATGTGAGTTATTTATTTTTTACTCTTTTTGATGTTTATTAAATAAGGAAATGTTTCATAAATGTTTGTGTCGTTTTATCTCCAAACACTAAACCTGAACAACAGAAATGGAACAGAAGAAGTTAGTGATGAACTGTTTCTCACTGAGCAGGAAAAAAACAAACATCAGGTTTTAGAATGAAAAGAACGAAGAGGATTTATCTGATCAGATGGAGAAGATCAGACCAACATCTGCTGAACAGATTAAAGTCTACTGGGAAGAACCCAGAGAAGAGAACACGGACTGGAGGAGAACATCAGCTTTGACCTGCTCAAGTTTGACCTTGGAGATGTGAATCTAAGAACCTCCTGGTGGAGATGGTTCAGCCCAGAGACAACTGAGAACCTTCAGACTGTAGGAGAACAAGCTCGTGGGATTTTCTTCCATTACGGAACCATCTCCAGTAGAACAGAGTGATCCTGCTGACCCAGCTGACAGGTAAGATGTTGTTATGTTCATGCTCTGTTATATGACGTGGAGGTGGGAGGAGCAGGAGGAGACGACACGCTGATAATCTCCTGCAGTGTTAGGTTATAAGAGGAGGTGGGATTCTGCTGTGGTTCTTCAGAGAAGCTGAAGATCCAGACTCGAACATCTGCTCCACAGGAGGACCTTACATCCATCAGGCTGTGACTCCAGCAGCAGGTGAGTTCATCCACACTGCACCCAGGTCTTCAGACCAGAACTACAGACTAGGTCCACAGACCAGGACCTCAGACCAGGTCCACAGACCAGGACAGGCCCAGAGGACGGAGACAATAACGTTTATTTTGTCATTTCTTGACGTAATTGTTTTTAAACTATTTTTACTTCAGCATCAACAGAACGTTTATTTTATCCGTTGTATGTTGAGAAATGAATAGTTTGGTATAAAATACAGTTCTAATCTGATGGATTAACAAGGACCTTTCACTGAGGTACACGTTTAAGTGGATTAACCTGAGTCTCTGTCCAGGTGATGGTGATATCAGAGCAGATTAGACACAGATTAATTATCTCCAGACTGAAGGAACCTGTCACATTTCATGGACACTGTCCACTCACTTCCTGTGGCTGCGGCTAAACATGTTCCCAGTCTTGAATATGATGTTTATATCAACATTCACAATGACATTTTTTATCTGCAGTTTTCTTCTATATCAACAGAGGGCGTAGTTTTGCCATTATCTTCACCGAAATTAAACTTTTGTCCAACTTTTTGCCTTTAATTTCCAACCGATATTTATTCGTACTTTTATCCTATTTAAACCAACATGACTGATCACGTGACAAGTCTTGATGGCAGAGAAAAATATTGAGTTAATATAGTTAATGTCAAGTAAATGAGTAAAGTTATCCCCTGTCAGGGGGGTTGGGTTCCTTCCTGTGGTCTCTTCACCTGAAGGAAGGTTCACGAGCGCTGGTACAGTGGTGCAGTGTGATTTGGGTGGTAGTTGTGGAGACTGCTGCCCCTGACTTGGTGACAAATAAATGGACGAAGATGGACAAAGAAAAAGAGGCTGAAGTCACTCATACTGTAATCGGGCGATGGGTTAAAATAGTGACCAATACAAAGAGTCTGACCTGTGAACTGACCTCCATTAGACTAACGGTACGGTACGGTACGGGCGTCTGGGATTGGACCTGAGTGATGTAAACATCTGCTCAATCAGAGGATTGACACTTCAGACCCTCAGTGCTGGATCAGCACCTCCTGGCTCCTGTCCTCCTCCTGTGATATCTTATTAGGTTGATCCGGTGATTAGGTGGAGAACACAGACAGAGGAACATGATAGAACAGACCGGACTCCAGCTCAGAACTTTAATCACAGGACAATGAAAGTAAATCCTGCTGCTGACGTCACAGAAGAGATTAGAGTCTGAAATGTCAGACAGAGGTGACACAGAGGGGAGGGACATGACTGATGATGTCACTGTCTGATTGTTCTGTCCACCAATCAGACCAAGATGTCCTCATTGAAGTTCACCTTTAAACCTTACAGGCAGGAACTCAAGTCGCAATGAACCTGGAGGCCCCGAAAGAGATCAAGTCGGCCACGCGTGTCAGCGGAGGCCCTGCCACGCCCCGCAAGGGCCCCCCCAAGTTCAAGCAACGGCAGACTCGTCAGTTCAAGAGCAAGCCCCCAAAGAAGGGGATCCAGGGGTAAAACTCACGTCTCTGAAGAGTAGATAAAAAAGTGAGGGTGTTGTGAGCGCCCCCTGTGCCAAAAATACAAAAATACAAAAATACAAAAAATAGACTGGCTGTATATGACAAAGACAAAGAGGAGATTGATGGATGCAGTGAGGAAGGACATGGAGGTAGTTGGAGTCAGAGTAGAAGGTGGAGAGAACGGGGGAGATGGAAAAGGATGATTCACTGTGGAAACACCTGAAGAGTAGACAAACTAATGGACATTATATGCAGCAGGGGGCGCTCACACACAGCCAGTGCATAAACATCAGCATCTGAATCTCCTTGAATTCTTGTTGTTCATCTTGACCTTGTTCTTCGTTGCAGCTTTGGTGATGACATCCCAGGGATGGAGGGTTTAGGCACAGGTCAGTCTGCAGACTTCAGTCTCACTGTTGTTTTTAACCGTTGTTTTTTTTTTTTACTCAACAGTTTCTCCTCCATATTTCCACAGACATCACCGTCATCTGCCCCTGGGAGGCCTTCAATCATCTGGAGCTCCACGAGTTGGCCCAGTACGGCATCATCTAACCTGCGGCCTCCAGGGGTCAGTGTGACTGTGACTGTGGGACTGTTCTACACCGACTGGGACAAACACAACTCTACAATCTAAGAAAACCTGTCCTGGATTCTAAACCTGATCACCTCCCTGGATCTTCATCACTTTTCCCTGTTCTTCTCTTCTAATGTTCTGCTTGTCTCCTCTTTTACTTTTTCTGTTACAACCTGTGGATCAGGACGAGCTTCATGTTCAGCTTTCGTCACAGAACCTGTTAAAGTAGCTGTGTTTCCTCTTCACCTCCTCAGACCTCAGGTTCTCTCCAGGAAGTTCTGCTGTCTGTGGTTGACACGTTTAGACCTGATGAAAGAAACATTAATACAAACAAATATCTGTTTTACCAACAATGAATTTGTCAAAATATTCTGTCCAATCATGGTAAATGTTTTTTGTCGACTTGATCTGGTTTTAATACCAATGTTTAAATTCTTTTAATTTTGTTAATTTTTAAAATTTGTTAATTTTTTGTTTTCCACAATGTTCCTCGAAGGACAGTTGTCTCCTGTAGAAACGACACCATAAATAAATCCTGGCTGTATTTTATGAAAATGAATAAAATGTACATTTTATGCTATTTTTCTGTTTTGCTTCCGTCTTTTCCACTGGCTTCTTCAAGGAAAATGTTGATTTCACAGCTTCATCATTTCTTGTGTTTGATAATTAAATTCATCAAACAATTACAAAGTAAAGACTGTTTTTGTTTACATGTGAAAACAGAAAGTTTTATTAACTGAAGCTCTTTGTGGCAGTGTGTAAAAAAAAGGACAGAAGAAAGTTGAGGGTCTTTTATTAGATAAATAAAATAAGCCTGTGTTTTCTCCAAGATAACAATAAGAGATAAATATAAATAGGACATAAAAAATTAATGATCTGCACTGTATATTATATCAGTCCATCGTATAATGATATAGATTTGCATTTCTTCAATGTTTAAGCTTAATTCTTTATTTTTTGTCTGAATTTTCAGCTATTTCTATCAGTGAAAATATGGTAAAACATGTCTGTGAGATTTAGCTTTAATGCACACAACTCAATAGACGTTTTTAAATAGAAATTGTTCATTACGTTTTATAGTATGCATTATAATAAATTACCATTTAAAACCCAAGTTTAGAATACGAGTGTAAACGTCAAATCACAGGCACAAACGCATAATTTATAAAAAATATTTTTCCTTTTTTTAAAGACTTCAATCTTTGATGATCATCAAAGCTTTGTAGATTTTACAGAAATAAAATCCTGTTTTCTTTTATTTTATTCGGGACTAAAAGCATCTGAACTGTTCCCCCACAGAGTACAGCAGCTGTACCACTTTACACATGTACAAAAACAAAAAATACTGAGATTAACGTCGGGAAAAAAGACCTTTTGCAAAGCGGGACCATCGTTTGGTCCAGGTCCTGTGTTTCCCATCGGAGCGGTTTTGGTGTGGGACCTTTGATTAAACGTCTGACGGTCACTAATGTCTGTTGCACCCGGTCTGCTGTTTGAGTTGCGGGATGAAGTTTGGTGTTAACGCTGCGTGAAGCTGTGGGGATTTTTGTTGTTTGCAGCCGGTTGGTTTAGTAGACGTCGGTGGAGCCAACATGGCGGACAGCATCGTGAGTACAACACACCGTTCACTAACGTTAGTCTGAGCCCCGGAGCCCGGCGATGATGATGAGGCAGCAAATTAGCTGCTAACGCTAGCCGAACGAACACCGGCCTGTTGGCTCTGCCGGATAATGTTACCTCTCTATGTGGAAAAGGAAATACAATTTTTTAAGTTTTATTCGTTAATGTGAGAGTTTTCACTTCTGCTGTGTTATTATTACAGTGAGTCGGTTATTTATAGGTCGTGTTTTACTAACGTTCACTCTGACGAGCTCGACGTTTGACGTTTACGGCCGTCATTCATGGTGACATTTATTTTTGTGTTCGAAGAGTCAAGTATCAGAGTGGGTTTCAAACCCTCATCTTTGTCTGACAGGACGGTGTTTTTATCAGCTATGTTTCCCGGGCCCGTCGAACCACTACGGGTCAACAGTAGTTTATGCACCGTCATGGTTGTCACCCTGTCCCGTCACTGACACCACTCACTGTGCAGTCTGAGGGAGAGAGGAGGTTTGTGGGGGAGGGACGGTGAGGCTCCCCCTGTTGGAGTGGCAGCTGTTTATTGTTGGAACAGTTTATACATCCTCGTTCAAAGGGTCGGTAAAAATAAAGCTGCTCTTGGACAAAGAGCGACTTTTGTCCGGATTGTTCCGCAGTTTGGATGAGAACAAAACAAACAGCTACAGACGAAAACAACTGACACTCAGACCAGGGATTTAACACAGACTGACGATACATTGTTAACTGATCGATTTGAAAAACATGTTTGTCCAAAAGAGGGGGCTTAAACAGAAGGAATTACAGACACTGCTGGTTCACTGCTCTGTGATCAGTTTTTCTGTAAAAACATAAAAGTAAAATTCATATAATGGACAACAACACAGACAGGAAGGTTTGGAGAAAAAGCCAGAGAAGACAGACTGTGATGGTTTGGACATGTTCAGAGGAGGGACAGTGGAGACATTGGTAGAAGAATGATCCTAGAGATGGAGGTAGGAGACAAAGAGGAGATTAATGGATGCAGTGAGGGAGGACACGGAGATAGTTGGAGTCAGAGTAGAAGATGGAGAGGACGGGGGGGAGATGGAAATTGTTGACTCGCTGTGGAAAACCCTGAAAAAAGGAACAAGCCAAAAAAGTTATACTTTTTATCCTAATTTGGGGAATCATTGCTTTAACAGCAGCAGCTGTTGTAACTGCTGTTGACAGGCTGTTCCAGTCCAGGACCGAGCTTCTGGTTCTTCTGGGAATCGAACCCAGGACTCTTTATTCCAGCTACGTTGTGGAACCAAGTAACCGATGCACTTATCAATAGAACTTCATCAATCCCTCTGCTGTATACTCTGTAATATTAAGGCTGTGGAAGGTTGTCTGTTGTTTACAACAGACCACTGGTGTTTGTCAGCTTCTTAGTTCACTCACTGTTGCCCCCTTCAGCTCGATCACATGTTTGCAGTCCTGTTCAGATAACCATCCGTGACTGAGCTCAGGTTTCCTCAGACCGTCAGATAAAATGACTCTTTTCCTGGAGGAACTGTTGTTGGAGAAAATGAATGGTTTTCTAATAATGAGGAGGTGAAGCAGAGGACACTGTCATGTTGTTGTTGATGATGGTCCAATAAACCTGTCTCCATGAAAGACAGGGATTTCATGTGTTTTTGTTCATGTTTTTGTCACTGACCTGTGTTAGAAGAACAACATTGTCTGAACCATCAGATGTTTCTGTTGTTCTAATCAAGCAGCAGTTGAGACTTGACTAATTCTGACCTGTCCATCTCCTCAGATCGTCAGAGTGCAGTCTCCAGAAGGGATGAAGAAAATTCCTTCGTCCAAGAGGGAAACGGCTGCTGCCTTTCTCAAGAAGGTAACTGAGGGACACTGTGTGTGTGTGTCTGTGTGTGTGTGTCTGTGTGTGTTTAAACCCCTGAATGTCACGTAGACTATGGTTGGACCAGTGACTTATGTGACTTACTCTTATGTCCTGATACCTGATTCTTTAACTCCTTTGGTCTTGTCCCTTTTTCATGGGTTTTATAAGTGAATTATCCACTGTCCCCCCTCTGAACATGTCCAAACCATCTCAATCTGTCTTCTCTAACTTTGTCTCCAAACCTTCTTGTCTGTCTTGTCCCTCTAATCACCTCATTCTTGGTCCTGTCCATCCTTGTCTCTCCTAAAGAGAATCTCAGCAGCATCTTTAACTCCTCCACCTCCAGTTCTGTCTCCTGTCTTCTACCTATTGTTAGTGTCTCTAACATTTCAACCAATGAGAATTGACATTCATTTGTGTGAAACCCATTCACTGAGGCCTCAGTGCAGACCTGGTGGTGGGAGCAGCTCTGAGCAGCTCAGTGTGGACAGATCTGCTGCAGGGGTGTGTGTGTGTGTGTGTGTGTGTGTGTGTGTGTGTGTAACTGGTCCAGTCTATGGACAGCTTATGTGCGATCCCAGCAGAAAGACGACTCTGTCTCACTGCAGTCACAGCTCATTAAACATTGATACGTCTGTGGGATGGTGATGACTGAGGGAAGGAGGACGAAGACACTCGTGACCTGATCAGACATTTAATGGATCCAGCAGTGATGCTTACGTCTGTAGTTGATCTTCTGTTCAAGTTGTTGTTCAACCTCTGGTTCTCTTACCCACAGGTGGCCAAAGAGTTTGGTTTTAACTCCAATGGTTTCTCTATTTATGTGAACCGCAACAAAACTGGAGAGATTTTATCTCAGAACAAAAGTCTGAGTTTACTCAAGATTAAGTGAGTAGAACCTCTGTCTGTCTGTCTCTCTGTCTGTCTGTCTCTCTGTCTGTCTGCCTCTCTGTCTGTCTGCCTCTCTGTCTGCCTGTCTGTCTGTCTGTCTGTCTGTCTGTCTGACTGTGTCTCTGTCTCTCTAACTCTCTGTAGTCTGTCTGTCTGTCTCTCTCCATCTCTCTCTCTGTCTGTCTGTGTCTCTGCCTCTCTGTCTGTCTCTGTTTGTCTCTCTGTCTGTCTGACTCAGATGATCATGCGTCCTCAATGAAGACGTCTCTGTCTCTGTCTTCTCTCCTCAGACATGGCGACATGCTGTTCCTGTTTCCCTCAGCAGCGTCTTCCTCCATGGGGGAGGTGATGGACACGGCCCTGCCCCACACGTCCACCTCTCTGCCGTTCTTCTCCTCCTCCTCCTCGTCCTCCTCCTCAATCTCCTCCATAGCCATCCCTCGCTCCTCTTCTGCTCCTCAGGTCCAGGAGGACGAGATCGATCAGTATTTGACCAAGCAGGACGGAAAGATCTACAGGAACAGAGACCCACAGCTGTAAGAACCTCCGCCGCCACTCGTCCTGGACTAGAGCAGGAATTAGAACGAAGAACATCTCCCTGATTATCACCCTAGAGGACAGACAGTCAGACATACTGACCTCAGACCTTCTCATGTTTTGCAGATGTCGTCACGCCGCTCTGGGAAAGTGTGTGCACTGTGTACCGTTAGAGGTCAGAGATTCCAGACCCTGGACCCTAGACCCCGGTCCTGGTTTCACTTTGTTTTCCCATCATTCCCTCGGTCAGATTTGTCTCCATCTTCTGTCTCTGTCCCTTTCAGCCTTTCGATGAAGACTACCTGAATCACCTCGACCCGCCAGTCAAGCACATGTCATTCCACGCATACCTCCGCAAACTGACGGGTGGAGCAGATAAGTGGGTGGCTGCCTCTGCTCGTCGCTAACGTTCACCTCTTATTTTTCAACCATTTTTCTGAAAGACTGTGTTCGTCTCCTCAGAGGGAAGTTTGCTGCTCTGGAGAACATCAGCTGTAAGGTCAAGTCAGGCTGTGAAGGTCACCCCCCCTGGCCCGACGGCATCTGCACCAAGTGTCAGCCCAGTGCCATTACACTCAACAGACAGGTAGGACAGTCAGAGCCACACGAGACCAGGGATCATTCTTTAGGTTGTCCTCTGATCGTCTTCGTCCTCGGGGCACTTCTTTCTTGATAGATGGTTTAATGAAGGCTGAAGCTTTTTAGTATTTTATCCAACTTTCTGCTCCAGACCTGTGGACCATGTGTCCAACCTTTGGACCGATTGTGGCATAAACGCCTGTCCTCACCTGCTCCTGCTGCACTTTTCCCTCCTGTCATGGTGTTATCATGAGGGACAGAGACATGAGGGACAACAGCTGTGCTTCTGTCCATTAATCTGCTGACTCTGTTCAACTCAGAGGTCCATTCAGATGTTCCAGACTTTTTTGCTGAGCATGGGTTCTGCTTTTGTCCTGTCAGAAATACAGACACGTGGACAACATCATGTTTGAGAACCACACCATCGCTAACCGCTTCCTGGACTTCTGGAGGAAGACGGGCAGCCAGAGGATGGGCTTCCTGTACGGCAGGTACACTGAGCACAAGGACATCCCTCTGGGCATCAGAGCTGAGGTGGCAGCCATCTACGAACCCCCGCAGGTGGGATCTCCATCCAGATGTTCTTCCTCTGTTTTGGTTCCATGTGAGTGAGAACCATTCTGTCTGTGCCGTCACAGAACGCCACTCAGAACAGCCTGGAGCTGCTGGAAGACCCCAGAGCTGCGGCCGTGGACGAGATCGCTGCCAAACTGGGGTTGTGTAAGGTCAGAGCGAAGATCTTAGTTTCACTGTCATGTGTACTTCAATAGCACTGTTGTACGTTGTTTGCATTCTCAGAAGGGGGCGCTGTTGTCTGACCTTTTAGTTATTAGCCAATGAAGGCAGAAAACAACAGCAAGTGGATCAGTGACGCTGTAACTGTTGGCGACGTTTGTCTGTCTCCACCTACTGGCCAAGTCAAGAAGTCTCCACTGTCTTCACCCCCTCTGTCCATGTCTCTCCTTCAGGTGGGCTGGATCTTCACAGACCTTCTCTCTGAGGACACCAGGATAGGAACAGTCCGCTACACCAGAAACCAGGTAGGAGGGCGTGGCCTAGTCTGACACACCCTTCCTTCTTATCAGCACGTGTCACATGACCTGCTGAACCTGTGCGTATCTGTGACATCAGGACTCTCACTACCTGAGCGCAGAGGAATGCATCACGGCCGGATTCTTCCAGAACCAGCACTCGAACCCCTGCAGGCTCTCACGTGACGGATCCTTTGGATCCAAGTTTGTGACGGTGGTGGCAACGGGTGAGTTGTGTGTTTGTTGACTTCAGGTAACCATGGTAACCAGGCACAGGTCAGAAAGGTAATCGGGACTGTGGTGTGGCCATCCCAGAATATTGACCAGTGAAACTAAAGGGTCTGCAGCAGTGACATCATCACTTCACGCCACAGTAATGATGTGGACGCGTCTCATCTGGAGCCAAGAGTTTGGTTTTAGTGTCTCATTGTTTCCAGGTGAAGTTCACAAACGTCTGTGTTTATGAGCCCACCTGTCCTGTGGCTGACGTTGTCATGGTAACCATGGGACATCAGAGAAGGTTTTAAAGTGCGTGAGGATTCAAACAGCCTGAAGATTTACTTAATTAATATCATGTGGTGAAATATCACCAGTGGACCAGCAGCTCATTTCACCTAGTGAGCTAAAGTCAGCTGGTTTTCTCTGGGACAAATATCTTCACAAAGTTTGTCTTGGTTTGATTTTTCTGTCTTTCTTTTTGATCCATGGTTTGAGTAAATATTTATGTGATTGAATCGTTAAAAAGTTTCTAATTAAAACCTGCTCCACCAGGGTTGGATTCTCCACAGCTTTCAAAGACTCCATCTCCGCCCCTGTCCACCCCCCTGTCCACCACGTGTTTTTAATCCTTCCCAGCTGGAACAGTCGGAAATAAAACAAATGTTACAGCCAGTCTGTTGATGGTTCTTAATCTTATCTGTCCTCCACGTCTCCAGGAGGTCCAGACAACCAGGTCCACTTTGAAGGGTACCAGGTGTCCAACCAGTGCATGGCTCTGGTCAGAGACGAGTGTCTGCTGCCCTGCAAAGATGTCCCTGAGCTGGGCTACGCTAAAGTTTCACCTAGTGAGCTAAAGTCAGCTGGTTTTCTCTGGGACAAATATCTTCACAAAGTTTGTCTTGGTTTGATTTTTCTGTCTTTCTTTTTGATCCATGGTTTGAATAAATATTTCTGTGATTGAATCGTTAAAAAGTTTCTAATTAAAACCTGCTCCACCAGGGTTGGATTCTCCACAGCTTTCAAAGACTCCATCTCCGCCCCTGTCCACCCCCCTGTCCACCACGTGTTTTTAATCCTTCCCAGCTGGAACAGTCGGAAATAAAACAAATGTTACAGCCAGTCTGTTGATGGTTCTTAATCTTATCTGTCCTCCACGTCTCCAGGAGGTCCAGACAACCAGGTCCACTTTGAAGGGTACCAGGTGTCCAACCAGTGCATGGCTCTGGTCAGAGACGAGTGTCTGCTGCCCTGCAAAGATGTCCCTGAGCTGGGCTACGCTAAAGAGTCCAGCCCTGAACAGTATGTCCCAGACGTCTTCTTTAAGGTGAGTGGTCACAACTTTTGGACAGGGACACTCCAGTGTCCTCCAGGACTTTGATGCTGGTGGGGTGTCCAGATCTCTGAATGGTTCCATATGAAGTAGAATTTCTTTCACTCTGGTCTGAAAGCTTCAAACCAAGAATCTGCTGTATTTCTTCACGTCCTTCTTCTACAGGACAAAGATAAATTTGGGAACGACGTGACGTTCCTGGCTCGGCCTCTTCCTGTGGAGTATCTGATCATTGACGTAAGAGCTGCTCCATGATGAAGGTAGTAACCAGTTGACTTTGCTGTGTGTGGCCTTCTGACCTTCTCTGTCCTGTCTGAAGATCACCACCACCTTCCCCAAGGACCCTCAGTTCACCTTCTGCTCCACTCAGAACTTCCCCATCGAGAACAGAGATCTCCTGGGGGAGACGCAGGTGAGGATCACCGGTGTCCATCATCTACACCTGCTGCTGAAGACTCTGTGTTGACAGGAACTGTCTCCTCCCTCTTCTCCTTTTTCTCCTTGATTGTGCAGGACTTCCACACTTTGGCCTCCCACCTGTCCCAGTGCTCCTCGTCCTCTTCCTCCTTCCTGGACGTGGTGTCGGACTTCCACCTACTCCTCTTCCTGGTCACTAACGAAGTCATGCCCCTGAGGGTGAGCCTCCCATTTTTTTTTATAAAATTGTTTTTCCTGCTCTTTTTTTCTGGAAGAGGCGGAGACGCCAATGTCCGTCCGTCCTTGACACTGTGTCTCCTCTCACTCCTGCTGTCGTCTTGTTGTGACAGGACAGCATCGAGCTGCTGCTGGAGGCTGTGAAAACTTCTAACGAGGACTTGGCCCAGACCTGGAAAAGGTCTGAGCAGTGGGCCACCATCGAGCAGCTCTGCAGTAAGTACCAGTGGTGGAGACCAGCTGTCCACTGGTCAAGGGTGGTTTAGCTAAGGATGCTGATGTCCAGCTGTCGTCTCTTTAATGTCTGTGGATAATCCAGCAGTGCTCCCTCTGCTGTCCAGGTACCGTGGGCGGGCAGCCGCCCAGCTCTCTGGGGTACGGCGCGGCGGGCGGAGCCTCGGTGCCGTCTTCCTCTTCGTCCATGTGGTCGTGTCTCCACTGCACCTTCATGAACCAGCCGGGCACGGAGCACTGCGAGATGTGCAGCCTGCCCCGCAATTAACACCAAAGCTGCCCCACCCTCCAATCCCCGCTGCCGATGACATCACAGAGACAGGACCGCCCCCCTGCCTCGCCCTGACCCCAATTGGACCCCTGCCCCACAGAGCAGACATCAGGCTACGCCCATCAGGCCTTTCAGATCCAGTGACGTCGACACCGTCAGGATGTCTCCTCTCCTCGCAGCATCAGAGGCGGGGCTTGGTTGAAAAAGCACTTTTCCATCATTATAGCCCCACCCCCTCCAACCACAGCCCCTCCTACTCACAATTAAAAAACCTGCTGTGACTCAGGAAACAGCGAAGACGGCAGCGATTGGGCGTTGTGTCTTCAGCGCCCCCCGCCCCAGCAGAAGCCCGTCTTTATTGGACTGGACCTTTCAGTCAGAGGACAATCACTGGTCCGACCACAGACCAGACCAGACCTGCTCCGCCTTCATTTCCTGACGTGGTTCCTGATGGATCCGGTTTGTTGGACTTTAGTTGAAATTTTGTTGGATAAGAGTTTGGAGCCATCGTGATCTGTAGCTGACTAAAGTAAAAAAAAAATTTAAGAAAACCGCCACGGACATGGAATCAACGCCGTCGATGCTACAATCGTGTTCACCACCAGGTGCTGCTGGAAACGAGCGGTGTTCTCAGAGTTCCTGTTTGTTCCGTTTGACTTCATCAGCTCCTCCTTTTCCACCCACCACTGTCTCCGGTTGGTGTCTAAGGTGGAGATATTTATCAGACGTGTGATTTAAGAGTTCCACGGTAATTCCAAGGATGAAGTGAAAATATTTTTCAGTTAAATTTACAGATTTTTTTTTTTTTTTTTCTTACCTTCCCATTGGATTCTCTTCGGCTCCTCCCCCTCCGTGTAGATCATGTGAGAGCGACTTGTTCTGATGTCACATTAACGACTGAACAGCGACATCATCTGTTTTCCTATTGTTTCTGCTGCGTTCGCTGGTGGAGTCGCTGCAGCCGTAGCATCACAGCCAGTTCACGTCATTTGCTGTTGAGAGACAAGGATGGACAGGATCAGGAATGAGGTGATTAGAGGGACAACACAGACAGGAAGGATTGGAGAAAAAGCTAGAGAAGACAGATTGAGATGGTTTGGACATGAAGAAGTGTTATGTTCTTTTGTCCTTTCTCCAGGGTCTCCAGACAGCCCCCTGGTGTCTTTGGACTTGGACCGCAGTCAGTGGCTGAGTGAATATTCATGTCTGTGGGCGTCCACCTGTCGTGGACCAGCTGTTGCGTAGATGTCCTCCACAGCTACCACAGATGTGAAGCAGATGAAGATCTGGAATGTGAAACATCAAAGGGCACCAGTGGAGGGGAGAACCTTCCCGGAGGACCAGGGTCAGGACGCCGCCGCTGCCGTAACTCTCTGTCCAAAACAAACCTGAGTCCCTGCTTCATCAGGTCTGTGGACACTGACATCAGACTCCACTCCCTGGTCAGTGTGTTTCTGTTCTAACACCAGGTGACGTTCTCCCCTGGTTTTACTGATGGTTTATGTTTTTGTCCACAACATTTTCTGTCGACTGTTAAACAAACAAAAATGAAACCATTATTTGTTCTTCTCTGATGGGTAAACCTGGGGTGGGTGGGGCCACAGAACAGTCTGCTCCACCCACTCCTCCTGCTCCTCCTCCTTCTCCTGGTGTGGTGGTGGTGATGATGAAGATAAAACCCTCAGCTTCATCCTGGACTCAGCCAGAACTCAGAGTGCAGTGTTGAACCTGGAACTGTTTTGAGGTCGAAGCCAGTGTGAAGCAGAGGAATGGAACCTGCAGCACGTTTCTTCTTCATCTCTCTTTTCTTCCTCCTCTCTGCAGCTCACAAGCTCGGACCTGAGAGCTCCAGACCTGACTGGGTCCTGAGGAATGAAGGTAGATGTCTGATGGATCTTCTCCTTTTCAACACTGAAAGTGTTTGTGTCCAAAGGATGAAGACAAATCTCTTCTGTTTTATTCGTTAGAGAAAAAATGTTTTAACTGCACTGTAGAAATCTTAGAAAATTTGAAAAAATATAGTTTATTATTTTAGTGTAAAACCTCAGATGTTGAAGTTTGACCGTTTTTGTTAAAAAATTATGTATTTTATACTAAATTCATTATTTTATTATTCAACCTTTCTCATTTTTTTTTCCTTCTTTTTCATCTGCGGCCTCTTAATGCATTTGTCGTGTATGCAGCAGAGAAGGTGACCACCAGGGGGTGCGCTAACCTCACAC
Organism: Paraplagusia blochii; assembly: GCA_016785265.1. Classification (NCBI taxonomy): domain Eukaryota; kingdom Metazoa; phylum Chordata; class Actinopteri; order Pleuronectiformes; family Cynoglossidae; genus Paraplagusia; species Paraplagusia blochii. The sequence continues at coordinate 161,061 of JAFBJS010013061.1, forward strand.
TGGTGCTGGACAATTGGAAATTTGCCATCGTGTCTCAGGTCAAAGATCTCCTCCTGCACGACCACAACACAGTGCTGCCTGATTATGGAAGGTGACGTCAGTGAACAGCTGCAGACCATTCATTCGTTCATTTCTGCAGTGACTGACTTGACTTTCCTCCAATCAGGATCCAGCATCTGTCGGACGCTCTTGGCGACCTCTACAAGGAGTTCAATGCCATGAAAGACCGTCTGGCTGAGTTGACCGCTCGGTTCGACGCAGTGGAGGGCTTCGTGGACACTGTCCAGACCGGGAGGAAACCTGGGCGACGCCGTGCAGAACACCGACCACCGGGGGCGCTGCTGGGTAATGTTGTGGCCACTGGGCTGGGACCACAGGGGAGGAGGAGGAGCAGAGTGGTGATCCGGAAAGTCGTTCGACCAGCTGCCTGACCAGAAGCTGATCTGTGGGTCTTTGGTGAAGATTGAAGTCCACGGACAATGAAGACAATGTGTGAAGAAAAGAACGAAGACGATTGATGACGACTCCAACCCAGAGGCACAGGATTTGATCTGTCCCTGGTCCATCACACACATACAATGGAATAAAGTCAAATTCCATTCATGTCTCTTTCTGTTTCAGGTCTATTTTTGTTTCAATGGTTTTAATAATGTATCAAGACCAGTGTGTCTGATTGGCTCTAGAGAATCACGTGACCAAGGAGTGAAGAGAGCGGAACGGCTGAACTGGACCGTCTGCTGCGGTGATCATGACAGGAAAGAAAATGACAAGATGAAATACTGACAAGAGTACTTCAAAGGCCAATACTAAGAACATCAAGGGCAACGCTGGCAGTAGTACTTCAAAGGCCAATACTGACAGCAGTACTGCAAAGGGCAATACTGACAGAAAAGTACTTCAAAGGCCAACACTGACAGAAAAGTACTTCAAAGGGCAATACTGACAGAGAAGAACTTCAAAGGTCAATATTGACAGATAACAACTTCAAAGGCCAACACTGACAGAGAAGAACTTCAAAGGTCAATATTGACAGAAAAGTACTTCAAAGGCTAATACTGACAGTAGTACTTCAAAGGCCAATACTGACAGTGTTTTAAAGGTTAATATAAACACTCACAGCAAAAACAGAGAGAGAAAATGGCGACAGCTGCAGTGACTTGAACCAGGTGAATGTAGCTCCTGGTTTGGTGCCACGACTGGTTCCAGTGTTGGTATACACAGTATAAGAGAAGATCATTACAGAACAGTACAGTACAGTACAGTTCAGTGGTCCAATACCATAATCTGTGGATTTAATTATAAATGAAGGTAAATATACATTGTGCAATATTTTGTGTTACTTTGAAGGAACTCACGAGGAAGAGGAGGGGCTGAGAGATTCTGATCATTCATTGGTTCAGCTGCCAGGTACAGGTATAGACAGGAAGTGAGTGAGGGGGGCGTGCTGATTGGTTAGTTTGGTTTTTAAACTACTGATGGGAAAGAAGAGGGAAACGTCATGAGGAGACACCAGAGAGGCCACGTGTAGATTTGTTTTCAGAGACACAGTCTGTCAACAGAGGTGAGAAGGTCAAGTCCAGACTCAGAACCTATTAATCTGGAGCTACAGCTCGAGGAGTTCAGACCTGAACATCAGACCAACCTTGGAATCTCGATGTGTGAACGTGAGGATTTCGCTCGGTGACTGTCAGTGAGTGTGAGACCCAACGCTGTCTTGCTCGCTGTTCCATTTTCATCCACTGGGTATCGCTGTCGGAGCAGATTACTTTTCCTGTCGGAGGAGAAACTGTTCCACTCTAATAAGTGGATCAGTGAACGATACAAACTGGATTTCTTCTCACTCCAGTCACCGAATCAGGTATTTTGTTTTTCAACCATATTTTATTTGTAAAACTTTTAAACCTGGAATAAATCATTAATTTATTTAAAAAACGATTGGAAAGATTGTTATATTTCTTGGCTGAACCTAAATGTTAACATAATAACTTTGTATTTTATTTAAATATAGTCAGTTACTGTAGCTGAAGTTATACAAACAATTTATTCAAAACCACTTAATTGCACAGTGAATTCATTGATGTTTCATCAGTTCAATGTAACTTAATAAACTAAATTCAAATGACATTAAAATGAGTAAAACTAGGTTTAGTTTAACTAAACACAGTTAAACTAAACCTACTACCCTGAGTAAAGGTTCCGTTGAGGGCAGTGCTTCACTATGATACAGTAACTACAGACCCAAGTCCACTTCCTTAACCACTAGGCTACCACTGCCACCGCCATCTAAAAAGTAATTTAAAAAAATTCTCGTTCTTTTCTAAGTTCACGTTAACTCGACAGAGACAGGAAGCAGCTGTGTGATGTACCACTGCCCCCTGGTGGTTCAGTAACAGTCCAGTGTGGAAACATCCAAACAGAGAAGAAGATAGAAACAGTATCAGCAGAGGAACTGTGAGGACAACAGACCAAACCACTGTCTTCTCTACTGTAATGAACGTTTCTCAGACCACTGAGGGAATGACCTTCACTTCTCCTTTCAACATCTGAACCTTCACTCAGTATCTGTATCTACGCCTGCTTCGTTTTCCTCCTCCTGCAGAGTCGTCGACACAGGAACCGTAGAGATCCCACCACAGTCCCCAGCAGCAGCAGCAGAACCACTAACAGAAAACAGATCACGTCCACAGAGTAGTAGGACAACCAGGACATCTCGTAGGAC
>JAFBJS010013061.1:169455-204627 GCA_016785265.1 Paraplagusia blochii
TCTTAATTATTATTATGTTGTTATTTTTTTTATCTTTGTGTATATCTGTAATGGTGTTGTTTAGGTGAGTTTAATGCGAGGAAATTTAATCTAATTTAATGTGATTGAAAAGAATGTGATTTTTTTATTAACATTTAATGTGTTAAATGCGAGATATATATATATATATATATATATACTGTCTCTTATACACATCTAGATGTGTATAAGAGACAGTGTCTGCCCCCTGCAGGAGGTGGTAGAAGTTGACATCTGCTCCAAAGAATCTGTCCACCACTCGCTGATAGTGTGGGGCAAACATAATCTTGTATAAAGCTACGCTGGTAAGGTCCCTGAGGACATTTGTGATTCTTTGTCCAAAGATCATCTTATCAGTTGCCACCTGTCCTATAGTTGGGATGTAGGACCAGGGTGAAGGAGCAACTGCTGAGTGTGCATCTCCACTTGGGATCCACCTCACATTCAATATTGTTGGCAACTTCAGTTCATAGGCAACCAGGAGTCCTGCAGGCAACCCTGGGTCCTGGAGAACCACATCATACTGAGCGTCACGTAGCTCCGTCATGAGGGTCTTGTTTTCCAGTATCTGCTGAGCCATCATGCTGACCTGCTGGTGAAGGGTGGAGAACTGGTTTATCAGGGACCAGAAGAAACTAACGTGATCAGTCAGAGTAGATGTTTGTCTCTTTAAGTTCAGGGTCTTCATCAACATGGAAGTGTAAAAGTCTTCCGTCTCCATGATGATGGCCTCAGGCAGGGTGATGGTGATGGAGCTGTAGTGCGGTGCACTGTCCTTGATGTACCAGCTGGTGGCAGTGCGGACCACTGTGACCTCATGACCCCGGGTGTGGAGTATCTGGAGCAGCAGGTTCATGTTGACCCAGTGGCTGCCGTCCATAGGGAACACTAGGATCTTCCCACTGTGGACACCAGGGACCAACACGGTGGAGACCAGGGTGCCCAGAAGGAGCAGAGATGGTCCTTGGAGGAACTGCATGGAGGAACTCTGACATGGAACACATAACATTACAATCAAGTTTATTATGAATAGCATGTGGACCTGGTCCACTGAGACACATTGGACACCACAGAGACAGCAGAGCAGATCTGTCTGTTCTTACAGTCAGATGGAACAGTCCAGTGTTTGCAGCACTGACCCTGAAGAACAGTGAGCTTCAGGAGAAGAAACCTGGAAAATAAAACTCACCGTCAATCCCTGAGAACCACTGCACAAATGTTGTGTGAGTGTGTGAGTGTGTGTGTGTGTGTGTGGATTAAATCCAGACTTTAGCCCTGATTCTTGTTTCGCAAAACAACACAGAGGAGGAAGAGGAAGTGAACTAGGAGGCGGGGCTTAGACAGAGCTGCACCTACTGCTGCTGCAATGTGACCTTTGACACACAAACACACACACACACACACACACACATTCATGCTCCCAGCTTTATGTTGACATTTGTTCACCTGTAGCTAAGGGTTAGCTACAGATACAGCTAACGCTAAAGTCATTGCATTGTTTAAAGTTGGAGACAACACTCTGGTTGTCTTTACCTAAACTCCAGATTCTGTGGTTGTTGTTTCCATTCTGATAATCCCAGATAATAACCAGATTTACAGAATGGACTCAGGGGGGTGCAGCCCCAGGCCCTGCCACCAGAGGGGGCCTCAGGTCAAACACCCATAATATATACCGTCCCTGTTCTCTAAAGGTGTTGGCCAGATATTAGCTGTGTTGGGTAAGGTACTTTAAAAAAGTAACTTATTACTTTACTAGTTACTGCTCTGAAAAAGTAACTAGTTATGTTATTAGTTACTACAGATACAGAGATTTTGAATGCGAAATTTAGCACATTACAATATTAGTTACAGAGAAAAGTAGTTTAATTACGTAATGGCGTTCCAAGTAACGCGTTAGTCCCAAAACTGGACACTAGGGGTGTTTCACATCTATGAAAATATGCTACCATCTTTAAAACAGGGTAGGAAAATATTATGGCTAGGGAAATATCTACAGCTATGCCACTTCTGGTACTGGAAAAATATTATGGGTAGGAAAATATGTCAGATCAACAGCACCCTTATGTTTGGCTTCCAAGGGACTTGTGTCCATGAACCTGCTGTGATAAGGACACAATATGAAGGTCCTCATCCTGGAAATTAGCCCCAGGCCTCAGACAGTGTAAATCCGGCCCTGTTGGTAGTTGGTCTTCATTAAGGCAACTAAATAGGGTTCTTCTAATGTTGTGACCAGGACGACTCTTGGATTCCTTGCCTAATGTTCCTAGTGTTCACTTTAGGTGATGTCTGTCTTCAAGTCCCCGTCCTTATCAAGTGTATTTAATTCCACTGAACTTGTGTTTCTTTTTCTGTGTTTGTTCTTTTTCAGTATGGCTGTAACCTTCTAGAAGTTCTCCCGTCAACACTGTGGGTTCTGTGGTTTGGTGACAGCAGCGTCCAGGACTGTGGACTACAGTAGAGGTTCCTGTGTGTTTCAGTTCTGGAACTCTCAGGATGTCTTGTCTCCGTCCTCTGTCCTTGGTTCTCATAGTCCTCTGTGGAACCTGGGTTCCTTGCGTGTCTGATGTCGGAGATTTCTCTCCATGTTTGCAGTTCTTCTATAGGTCCTGGCCCCCCAAGGGTCTGACAGGGACCACCATCTGCCAGCGCTTCCTAAACCAGTACCGTTTCGCTACATTGTACAGTCGACAGCGCCGCTCACCCTGGTTCTCCGCTTATGTCTATTCAGTACCAGCTGGAAAAAGGCCGACGGCAAACTGGAAGTTTGAACCTCAGGTCTGTGTGGGGGGAGAGGTCCATGACAGGAGAAGATCTTGATCAGGTGTGGGCAAACTAAGGCTCGGGGGCCTTAGCTGGCTCCTTTGTCTGATCTAGGACCAACTGTGTTCCTCAGGTCAGAATGTTTGCCCACACCTGACAGATGCTAGAATAATTACTGTGATCTTACAGATAAAATCGACTTATTTTTAGAGAATAGATTTCAGCTCGCTCATAACTCTCTTCTTCTCTGTTTTGCTAACAGTTAGCCTATCCAGGATCTGACGGGAATATGATGCTGTTCCCCCACGGTCCCCTGGACCAGAACTTGGTGGACAGTCAGGGAGTGGAGCCAGACTACATCAACTGCACCTACACCCGAGGTCACATGAACCCCAGTCTCCACCACAAGAGCTACGAGGACCGCAAGGCCACCTTCACCCTCACCAATGTAGTTCCTCAGAAGGTGGGGTCCAACGATGGACCCTGGGAAACCCTGGAGAAGAACGTCAACAGAACCCTGTCTTCTTTCTGTCTTGGAGAGTCCTACGTGGTAACTGGAATCATTCCATACCAGAGTGAAGAACGCTGGCTGAAGAACCATCGCGTGGCGGTGCCAGAGTACCTCTGGTCCGCCTACTGTTGTCCAAACTATAACCACAGTCTTCCTTCGGAGTTGAAGAATTCCTTCCCAACGTACGCCGCCATCGGACGCAATGACCGCAACAGTTCTCAGGAAATAGTTCCTGTGAGTGAAAAGACGAAAAAGGAGTTCAGAGGCTACGACGTAAGACGGATGTCCCTGGAGACTCTGGAGAAGGTTCTGAGGGACAGATTAGGAGTTGAGGTCAGGATCTTTTACAATGGCTGCTCAGGGTTGGATTAGTCTCTCTCTCCATTCGTTTGGTACGACAACAGAAAACTTTCATGCGTGCTGCCCCCTGTGGTCAGGTTGTGTCACTGAGGCTTGTCAGTGAGGGGGGCCTTGGATCCATGGTCTTCTCTGTGGACTCTTTATTGTCCGTGCGGTTAAATCTTATCTCCTGTCACGTGATTTTAACAACAATTCAAACTAATTATTATTTTTTCAAATTTGTTTTGTTCACTTCATCTTAACACTCTAGACATGTTTTTATCACTGACCAGCAGGTGGTGCCATTGTCTAACAAATGTTTAGATGATTAGTCATGAGATTAAACATAAAAAAATGGAAATATCCGAATTGATGACGTCATTTCTATCCACCGTTCTTGCTCATCTTTAAACGTTTTTTTTAACCAAGTGTTAAAATGGTACTATATATTATTATGTCAACATTGTGTATAAAATATGATATATATTGCTTAGGCCATCACTTTGGTGCTGAGACAATGTCTCCGTGGTGTGAAACCCCAGGTTCGAAGCCCGGTTAGGACGGTTGGCTTCCCCCTGCAGGAAGTTAACGTGTGGTGCAATGTGATTTGGGTAGCAGTTGTGGAGTTCGCTGCACCCATGACACAGCAATGGATGAAAGGGTGAAAATGTATGGATGGATATATATATATTATATTATTACTAACTTTTATAACATTCATTCAATTATCTCGATCCGTTACCTGGTCTCAGTGGAGATCACTGCCTAGTCACACCACAATATTTACAAAAACATTTTTTTTTTAATCTTTTATTGTTTTTTTTTCTTTATTCACAGCTGACATCATCAGACACTGGTGTGATTTTTCAATCAGAAGGTTTTTATTTTTATGTTGCCAACAGTTGTCTTACAGAACAGCACCAGGAACTGATGGAGCTCATCCATCACTAATATCCGCTGGAGAAGACCTTTTCCCACAACTCCACCTTCATGATGGCCCTGCCCATTGGAGACATGGTGGCCTTGATGTCCAGGTTGTGGCCCTCGAAGGTCAGATCACAGCCGGTGGCCTCCATCCGTTTGAAGCCGCTCTGCTCTTTGTCGTAGTACATGTTCTTGTACAGGGCCTCGTTGCACTCCTTGCTCTGAGGGAAGATTCCGATCGCAAACCAGTTTTTGTACATGTTGAAGTCGTAAGGCACGGAGAACATGATGGCCAACTTCTCCTGAGCGCCACTTCCTCTCTTAAAGATATCATAGGTCAGGACGCCCACTGCGCCAGAGGCCTTTCCACCGCTCTTGGAGAAGTTGCAGACTTCGGTCTTCAGGGGGCGCACCGTGGGCTGTGGTGGGGCGTGACAGTTACCGTTCTCCAGGTAAACCCTGAAGAAGTGTAGAACAAAAAGGAAGAGGAAAAGTTCAATGGAGGAAAAGATCACCTTGGACTTTTTGTTGTGGCATTAAAAGATTCTGGGCCAGGGGGCGCTGCTGAGCAGAGATGACATGATGTGTGGTACGTGACAATTCTTTAAAATTTAATTTAATTCATTTAATTTAAAGAATAACTTTATATTATACATGCTCTGACTATTATTTTGTAAACCTGTGTCGAATGTAAGGCAAAAAAAAAAGCCGCCGGAGCAGAAAGAAGGAAAGACTCTTATTCTGAAGAAGGAAATGATGTATGAGATCCAGACAGATCCAGATTTGTCCTCTCTAGGACTCAATTCCAAACTAATGTTTGTTGTCCAGTCAAAGTACGGCTTGTTAAATAACATTAAGATTGTGTCCAGACAACAAATCTTCACCGCCACCTACAGGCCAGAATGTTACTCATGTGCCATTAAGTCTCAGCTGACTCTGTTGACATTGAACCAGGTCAGACGCCCAGTGTCGTCCCCACTGACCGTGGATAAGCATTTGCTTCATTACAAAGAAGGAGAAGAAGGACAGACATTGAAGTGTCCCTTGAACTCACTTGGGGTCCAGCAGGCAGTAGTTGTTGGTGATGTTGGAGATCTCGATGGTGACATTTCTACGGCTCTTCAGGTTGGCGGCCAGAGCCTCAGCTGATTCACTCATGATGCTGGTCTGGATGGAGCTGGAGCAGAAGGTAACTTTGAAGGTTCAGTCTGAGAACTTCTCAGCTTCAACGTCCACACTGACGGGTTCTTACCTGACAGGTTCTGTGCTGAATCTGGAGGCAGCGGCTGAAGCTATGAGAACTCACCCCACTGCTACACCTCCCAGTCTGGAGAGATGTGGGTGTGGTGCACCCAGTGACCAAGACCAACCAGCATGTGTCCCCACCCACCTGTCAGTCAGAGGGTTGTAGACTCAGGAGTGTTCAGATTTTGGAGATGGGGTGTGACCCACAACAATGAGCTCTGTGATCACTAGTCAGTCTGGCAGGTTAGCTTGGTCCGTGATTCCTTGTCACTGAGTCACAGGAATGTTGTTCATCATGCTCAGGTTTGGACCTAGAGACGAGGCTTGGAGACAAGACCTCGGGACAAAGCAGAGACACTCATATTAAATCATTTGTTTTATTCGGATTATACTTCTGCCTTTTTCCTGCAATGTTTAGCCTTTAGAGGAGGATCCAGGTGTTTTGGCAGTTAACCCTTTGTCTGCATGACTTTTAAACACCGTTCATCTTAGTCTCCATCTATGAACTTGACCAATTTAAGGTCCAATGTTTGCCCGTCTGCTCTAACACTAAAGTACCTCCCTACAACCTTCAATAGAAAACATCCTTGGAAACAGGAAGGGTTGCGTTCAAGGACACCCCCAAACCCTCCAAGTGTTTTGACTTCTTTGTCTCAAGACTGGGTCTGTGTGCATCTGAGGTCATAGTAATAAGAAATGAGAATGCTGCTGTGCAACATTATTGACCTTTTCTCCCCTCTCCGCCCCAGATGTTTGTCCACAGCATTTACAAAAACAGACTCAGGTTCTCACATCTCCACCTCCTTCTCCCACCCCCTCCAGTCCTCAGGCAAAATCAATCATTTTATTAGTTTTATTTCCTTCTTATTTTAATCCTCTATGTCTTCATTTTGAGGATGTATTATTTTTTATTGCAGCTTCTCTTTTCTCCTTGTCTCTCCTCTAGGATTTCATCTAATATCTTTACATCTTTCTCTTTTCATCATCTCTGACTTTCTGTTCTTTTGATGGAACCTTGAAATAATGAGAGTCACAGCAGAATCACAGAGTGAATCGTTTATTGATCAAACAACAGAACCTGACATCAGTGACCCTCTGGGTCCATGTTCTTAATTCTACAGATCCCCAGGTCTATGCCATTTTGTCGTAGAACTCCACTTTGACCATGGCCCGTCCCTCGTCGGACATGCAGGCCCTGATGTCCACGGCGCCTTTCCTGAACAAGATCCCTGAGCCATCGGCCTCGTGGCGGACAAAGTTGGAGAAGTCCTTGCTGTTGTACATGAGCTTGTAGAGTGCCTCGTCGCAGGCCTGGTCCTTCTCGAAGATCCCCACACCCAGCCAGTTCTTGTAGAAGTTGTAGTCGAAGGGCACAGAGAACATGATGGCGATCACGCCATCGCATTGGAGACGCTTCATGTGGAACATTTCGTACGTCAGGACCCCCACTGCGCCTGAGGCCGTGTTGTCGTCCTTGGTGAAGGAGCAGATCTCAGTCTTGGGGAAGCGGATAGTTGGCTGAGGAGGACTGAAGGGGAAACCGCTCTCCATGTGCACCCTGGTCAGAGCGGGAGAAAATCAGACGTCTGACGTTCAGTGTGGAGAAGACATTAACAGACAGCAAAATCAGTCAATAGTTGTCCATAAGGTGACTAATGTTGCCCCTGAAACCTGTCAAAAACCCAAAGTTATATTTGACGTTGTTGTCAGTTGTGTTCATCAACTGATGGGGAGGGGTGTAGAGGAGAGAGGAGGAGGAGGAGGTGAAGGACTCAGGTCAGAGATGAACCTGGATCACAGGAAGTGCACCAACCTCCTCCACAGATTAGAAAAAATCTGGGGTGTGGTTCGCTGATTATTCTACTCAGTTAATTTCTAAATGTGTGCAGGAAAGTTGCCGTACTTTGGATTAGCCAGGCAGTAGTTCTCGCTGATGTTGGAGATCTCGAAGGTGCAGTTGCGGTTGGTGGTGAGAGTGACGGAGTGGGACTCTGCTGTCTCAGGCATGATGGTGATGAGGAGGAGGAAATTGACAGCTGCTGAAAACTGGAGGGACAGAAAGGTGAGACACAAACACATCAGACCTCATCTCAACCATGTTCCATGTTCTAAGTCCATCACCTCCAGAAGGTCTTCACATTCTTAAACCATCACCATCCATGAAAATACTCACATCTCCGTCGATGTCTCTCAGGCAGGAACACGGACTGTGCTCTGACGGCAGACGGTCTGCACTCAGGTTCCACTGTCACATCTGGCCACGCCCACCAGGGGACGGCCTCAAATACTGAACCGACCTGAAGAACTGAGACCTGATGGAAGTGAAGTAAATACCTGAACGTCTGCTGAGATTTAGAAACTCAAAGCAGCTTCAGACACACCCGTCACTCACACAACTCTGAACTGAACGTGAGTCATTTTCAATGGAGCAGAAATTCTTAAATACATCAACAAATAAGAGAGTCATTTATCAGTGACACACACACACACACACACACACGCGGGCCGGCCGATTTACATAACTGACCTTGGTTATTGCTGTGTTGTAACAGCTTTTTTATTTGGTAGGTAAAAAATTCTGCTGTATTTACGTTATTAAGATCCTGCAGGCCTTACAAATGACTTGGCGGGCCGCATTTGGCCCCCGGGCCTTGTATTTGACACATATGTTATAATCAGTAGTACATTTGATCATTTTTCAGTCAGGTTAGTCAAAGTTCATGACTAAAAGCTGCCATCTACTGGACAAATATAGATACAGCATAGAAAAAAGCTAGATATCAGAAAGGTCCCTGTTGTGAGACCAGCCATGATGGATGGATTAGAGACACTAGGAATAGACAGAAGACAGGAGACAGAGCTGGAGGTGGAGGAGTTAAAGATGCTGAGATTCTCTTTAGGAGAGACAAGGATGGACAGGGTCAGGACTGAGGTGACTATAGGGACAACACAGACAGGAAGGTTTGGAGAAAAAGCTAGACATTGAGATGGTTTGGACATGTCCAGAGGAGGGACAGTGGATACATTGGTAGAAGAATGATCCTAGAGATGGAGCTACCAGGTAGGAGACAAAGAGGAGATTGATGGATGCAGTGGGGACATGGAGGTAGTTGGAGTCAGAGTTGAGGACACAGATGGAGATGGAAATTATTGACTTGCTGTGTCAACACCGGAGAAAAGGGATAAGTCGAAAGGAGAAGAAGAAGACCAAAGGAGCTGAGGACTATGGACATGTTTTTTTGTGTTTATTGGTTGAGAGTTTGACACCTCCACCCTAAATTCATCTTATCAACAACTGCACTACTCGTGGTTTGTGAAAATGTAAGAGCAGTGACACAAAACTACCACAGAGGGCAGCATTGGACAACTTGATTCTCTGTCCCTGTGAGACAAAGTCTTCAGTCCAAATAGTTAGATATTCTTTGTTGATTAGAACGTTTATCATTTTTCCAGAAGTGTCTCCAGGCCCAGTGGAGTAGAACCCTGGTCTGTGAAGCTCGGGCCCGTCTTCTCTTCTATCCAACCATTGTAGTTTGTGACTTTGGCGTAAACTCCAGGTCTGAGCTCTTTGGCACAGCCGTCGCCCCAGCTGATGACCCCAAACTGGAAGAGCTTGTCCTGGATCTCACACACCAACGGACCTCCAGAGTCTCCCTGAAGGAGAAGGAACATGTCAAGGAGGAGAACTACAACTAAAAAAAGAGTCCTGTTCGGGTTCTGACATGTAGGAATACCTCACAGGCATCCTGGCTCCAGTCTGGACGAGCAGCACAGAACATGTTCTCCGTGATCAGGCTTCCGTAATAATCCTTTCGTTCACAGATGTCTTGAGCAAGAAGGTTCACCCAAGCTTCTCTCAGGTACTGGGACCTGTACCACAGCGCTTTGAGGGACCAGAGGAACTGAGTGAAGGGTCAGGACATCTGCGTAACACTAACCCCTTGACCTCACATGGTCTGTTGTGTCTTTTTTTTTTAACTCACCATGTTTCTCTTTACCAAATCCTGTGATCTCACAGGTGACACCAGGTTGGACCATCAGACCAGGGGGAGGCAAACAAACCACCTTCACGCTCTGACTCTCCACTGCACACCTGCCGTGACGAGGCTTCAGCTGCATCAGGGCTGAAACAGGTTCCACAAAGTTCAACACAACAGATCAGTGGTGCAGAACATCATGAGAACAAGTGAAGAAGCTAGAACATAAAAAGACATTAACAATCGATGTGACTGGTTTAGAGTTGGTCCAAGATGGAGAAAAGGTAGATGAAGTTGACAGACCTATGTCATTGTTGAAATTTCCTTGGCTGTTGTTGAACCTTTCGTGGATGATGATCTTCTTTACCCTGAAGGTCTGTTCAGATGTAGGTTCGCTCTCATTCAGCACATTTTTCCCCAGACTGACGGAGAAACGACGGACTTTGTTGTGGGAACTAGACAGGAAACAAGTTCAGGAGTGAGTGGTTTCTTCTTGTTCATCTTCTTTGGTGGTCTCTCAGACCTGACCATGTCACTTTCTTTACCCTTCAGGAAAGCAGTGGGCAGCAGTGAGCACCCAGCAGCCAGAGATGAGACTTCCCCCACAGCGGAAAACTGATTCTTTGTTTTTGCTTCTCCAGAAGATGGCAGCAAACCAAGGGTGAGATTCAATGGTGGCTTTGGTTCCTCCCACGATCTTCATCTGCTTGGGTCTGGTTCTCTGGCCACATGTTGTGAAGTCTAGAGCTGTTCAGGTTACAACAAGTCAACAGTGGAAACAGTTTCTCACCCATGGGTTTCCATTCAGAATCTCAGATGTGGAGCAGGTGAGAAGGTTCCCTGACCACTACAACCTTCACACGATGTTGTACAGACTATGGATCTACTCAGACCAGGCTCTGCTGAAACCATAATTCTACCAGGACCATGGATCTGCTCCAATCATGAATCATAGCTTCAGACCAGGAACAGAATAAATCTGACAACATCAACTCCAGGTCCAATGTATTTGCTCTTCATGATATCTGCTGATGTTGACAATAAGGAGCAGCACTTTAAGGTGGAGAACCCACCTGCTGGTGATTCTGTTGGTGCAGGTGAAGATGGAGCTGTAGAAACAGAACATAACATGGATCATCCTGGACTGAAGAGAAATGATTGTGTGAATTGATCAATGTGAATTGAACAAAGAGCATTTACGTGAGACTTGGACACAGTGTGGAATTGGACAGTATTCCCACACCACCTGCTGGTTCTTCAAGATGTAGCACCATGGACGACGGCGAAAGAACAAGTTCCTAAAAAGAGACAAATGTATGTGATTTAGTGTTAGTTGATGTTCCACTGATGATGAGTCCAAACATGTTCTGACTGTCTCTCTCTCTCTCTCTGTCTGTCTCTCTCTACCTGCAGTAGTTGTGTTTCCCTCCATTGACATCTGAAGTCAGGAATTTCTCCCTGGTGTCCATGTCCCATTCCAGACATGTGCGTCCACTCTCTGATGTGGACATTGACCCGGTGTAGTACAGTCCAACACCTTCGTAGCACTCAGGAGCTTTAGCTGAGGTCAAACAACAGGGATCAGGGTTCAGATTCACAGACCGATGAGGAAACCTGGAGACGGGCTGAGAATCAGGAGCTCGACCTCTGACCTAGTTCACAGCGGGTTCCCTCAAAATGGTCAGGACACAGACAGAACATGTGTTCACCGGTGGTTAGTGACGGGACGGACGAGCCTCCATTCAAACACTCCCCACCTGGTCCATGACATCACACATGTCAAAATAAGACTGTGGGGGCTGGAGAGGGTCTAATGAATGAAACCTCACCTGATCTTTCCAAGGAGGAGGACCAGGAAGATGAAGAAGACCAGGAAGATGAGGAAGACCAGGACGATGAGGAAGACCAGGAAGATGAGGAAGATGAGGAGAGGATGTTTCTTTTCGTCCTCACACAACTCTGGAAATAAAAGACAAACCTTCAGTTTTAACAATGTCACAAACCTAGAGATAAAGATTCATCAGATGTCCTCAACGACCGTAGCTGTGGTCAGAGCAGCCAGAGTCAAAACCAGGAAAACCAGGTTCTTCTTCATGGTCCGCAGCATTTTGATCCCACCGTCTCACCTGCAAGAGACTGAGTTTTTCTGTGGTCGGAGGAGGAGGTGGAGCAGGAGCACAGATGTGAGGAAACAGTTGTTGGTGTTGTGGGTGTGTCTCAGTTGTGGTGAGTTGACTGGAATCTCTTCTTATCAACACTGTTTCATCATGGATTAAAATCAGTAATAAAAATCAGTCACCAGTGAAAACATATAGATTTTTTTTCTGAAATAAATAAATATTACATTTTATTTTGTTGCAACATTCATTCTTCCTTAACTTCCTCTCTGTCAGCAAAAATAGTTTGAAGACATTAGAACTAAATAGCAATAACCACGTTTCCTTTTTTTTTTAAATTTTATCCTCATGAATTATTTCCTCTATTTACTTTTCCTCATCAGTTCATCGTTTGTATGTAGATCCATATATTCTCCACATTTGACATGGTTTATTAGACTTAATTTTTAATGAGAAAAAGAATAAATGTTACAGTACAATTCAAACAACTGAACTGAACTGAGGAAAAGTCAAATAAATTCCTTTTCTGGTGATGATAATGAAGATCTGAGTGGTTTCCTCAGTAAAACCACGAGTTCAAAATGTTATGCTAATAAAGGTAAACATTTGGAATCCAGGAACCCGGAAGTAACGTCACTTCAATCCTGTTCGACTCGCGGTGCCTTCAGGTGCCGTTGGAGATAACCGAGAGAAGGAGCGGGAAAAGGTTTAAACGCTAATCGAAATATTATTTAGATTTTCCAAGAAATCATTAATAATGGACAAAAACACGAACTATCATCGTAACTTGCAGGTGTAAATAATAATAATAAATGAATGTCTGATAATTACCTGAATATCCTTTTAACGATACAGCAATATTACTGTGTAAACTTAGTTATTGAGAATGACGTTTTGAATATTTTTTACAACTTATATGATACTGACATTGAACAATAGACGTAAAAAAAATCGAAAATATTTGACACAAATAAAATAAACCATAAATAAAAACATTTAAAGAAAGGGCCATCCATGAACTATGTGATACTAGAAAGATACTTAATGTTTATAAAAGGTTACATTAAAGTGATAGTTGTATGTCAAAGATTATGCGGGTTTTGTTTTGTTTTAACAAAAACATGAAAAAGGCAAAAGTTAAAAGCAATTTTCCCCGAGTGTCAGTGAAGGTGTCATCATCAGCAGAGCCCGTGGATCAGGATCGGAGTCAGAACTGAATCCAGACCCAGAGAGAGGAATGGGAAACTCGGACTCTAAACTGCGCTTCAGGAAGGCCGTGATCCAGCTGACCACCAGAACTCAGGTCATCTTCACTTTTTCACCTTCACTGACTCTGACCCAGGTTCGAGCTGCAGCAGGTGAACAGGCTGCGGGGACGAGCGCGCGTTCCTGTGTGGATAAAGTTGGTGACAGCTGGCAGCTGTGGACAAAAACCCTGGAGGAAAAACCACGAGAATTCCTCTGATGGCAACGGTTTTAACCTTAAGGTTTCGGCTGGATTTAATGTTAAAGCCAAAACTCTACAGAGAATAAAAGATTCGACTGTTACATTCAGTATTTAAGGTCAAAAACAGGTTAAAAACTAAGATAATTATGTGAAACCAGGCGAAATTAATGTTCTGTTGTCACAGCTGAATTTTAATTATAATTAACTGGACTAAAATAGTTCAAAATGTCAGTGTTTTTATTTATTTTCAAACGTGTAAATGAAATAAACAGGTCGTGTCAGTAATGTCGGTTGTTATTTCAACAGTGTCAGTGTGTGACGTGTCCGACAGTCGGGGATTAAGAGAAAGGAGGGAAACAAAC
This sequence comes from Paraplagusia blochii, assembly GCA_016785265.1. Taxonomy (NCBI): domain Eukaryota; kingdom Metazoa; phylum Chordata; class Actinopteri; order Pleuronectiformes; family Cynoglossidae; genus Paraplagusia; species Paraplagusia blochii. The sequence goes on from JAFBJS010013061.1 coordinate 183,156, forward strand.
AAAGAAGAACAAAGTCAGTTAGGCTGAAAAAAACACCTAAACATTAACTCAAGAATGAAATAAAATAATTTTTGTAGCCGAATGATGACAGTCACTTTAAGCTAAAGTTACAATAGTGCAAACTGCAAAATTGTGTAAAAATATATTTTTTTATTTACTTTTGCTGCAAATTTAGGAAAAGTGTAATCTTTTTTGTAACTTAAAGTCAGCCATGACACCAAACAAAGCTAGCCGAGACATTTCTAACAATTAGCCTTCTGTCTGCAGCCGGTGGAGGCCTCGGACGATGTCTTTTGGGACCAGTTCTGGGGGGACACGACCACCACGGTCCAGGACATCTTCGCTCTGGTGCCCGCTGCAGAGATACGAGCCGTCAGGGAGGAGTCGCCGTCCAACCTGGCCACGCTCTGCTACAAGGTGAAGGAAGTGGGAGGTCCAGGTCTGGTCCTGGAGATGGGACCTGGTCCTGGAATGTGTCTGTGTTTGTTGTCTTCAGTGCTTGTTGTAGACCTTTGTTCTGAGTGGCTGTGTGTGGGTTCCGTTCCAGGCGGTGGAGAAGTTGGTCCAGGCTGCAGACTCCGGTTGTTCCTCACACAGGGAGCGTCAGATGGTTCTGAACTGCACCCGTCTCCTCACTCGGATTCTGCCCTACATCTTTGAAGACGCTGACTGGAGAGGGTTCTTCTGGTCCACGGTGCCTGGGGCTGGAAGAGCTGGGGTGAGGAAAGGACCAAGGGTCCAGGGTGAAAATCATCCATCGGCCTTGACTTCCTTTCCTTTCTCTTTTCCTTTGTTTCCAAAGACACCACAGGGGGCAGCAGTGAAGTAAAATCCTAGATTTATGGACAGAATGTTTGACTGGACTACAGCCCCACTGCACTTTAGGTGGCGCTCTAACAGTGAGATTTATTGGACAGAAATCCCTTTGTGAAGGGATAGGTGGAGGTTTTTGCTCTGAGCAGAGACTGATGTCGGTGAAGACTTTGTCTCTGTGGACCATGGTTCTCTGGTTACCGGGTCTGTAGAAGACCACGGTCCAAACACTGGCCATATTGTGTGTGTGTGTGTGTGTGTGTGTGTAAAAGGCCAGATTGGATTTCATTGAATAACAGTGTGAGACTGAAGCAGCAGGAACAAACTGAGAGACTTTTTTCTGATCCCAGATCAGCAAACTAATGTTTGGACTGTTGACCACTGACCGGACCTCACGTTGGCAGTGTTGTTTCTTGATTGTTCTAATGTTCCACTGTCTCCATCGTTGGTCCAGGTTCTCCTCCTTGTTGTAAACAGTCGTTGTTGACCTGCAGCCAGTGTCTCAGTGCTATTTCATGTCCACGTTGATCATCAAAAATCAGTGTTTGATCTAATAACCCACATGTGTCACATGACTTCTCTCCCCTCCTTCTGTGTCCTTCAGCGTTTAGATGACAATGGTGAAGATGAGGCTGAACTTCGTCCTCTGGCAGAGTCTCTGCTGTTGGCCATCTCTGACCTTCTCTTCTGTCCAGACTTCACAGTCCAACATGAGAAGAAAAGCAAATCTGTGAGTGTGATGATTCAGCTCCAGGTCGAGTCTGTGAAGGTTCTCATTCATCCAGGCCATCATACCAGAAAAGTTTAGTCAGTAACTGGACATCTTCTTGGAGTTGAGAGACATTTGTTTCCTCAACTGAGGAACTTCATCAGTTTCTGGTTGTTGTCACAAGGACCACTAGAAGTTCTCCTTCTCTAGACAGAGACTGTCTGGTGATGAGCAGTTAGCATGTCACAGGTCAAGATGGCAACACACTGGGACAGAGGTCAGTTCAGACCTGATCTGATGTTCTTAGTTTGGACAAGGAGGACAGGTGGTTTGAGGCAGGAGTGAAGGAAGTCATCTATGTCCATGTGGGACAACCAACCTTGATTAGAGGAGGAGGTCTGTGTCATCAATTGTCTGCATTCTGCCTTGAGATGTGTGAGACCAGCCATGATGGATGGATTAGAGACACTAGGAATAGACAGGAGACGGAGGTGCAGGAGTTAAAGATGCTGCTGAGATTCTCTTTAGGAGAGACAAGGATGGACAGGATCAGGAATGAGGTGATTAGAGGGACAACTCAGACAGGAAGGTTTGGAAAAAAAGAAGCTAGAGAAGACAGACTGAGATGGTTTGGACATGTCCAGAGGAGGGACAGTGGATACATTGGTAGAAGAATGATCAACCAGAAACTGATGATGTTCCTCAGTTGAAGAATGAACCTCATCCTTTATCTCCAAGAAGAAGTCCAGTTGATACAACTAAGTTTTTTAAACAGTCCATGTACAGAAACAACTGCAGTTACTGTCTATTTGACAGACCATAAGGTACCGCCCAGAAGACACTTAGTGGCCCGGAAACCGTAGTTTGAACACCCTGTCTGACGAGCAGTAAAGAGCTGCGGAGAGAGTTTCCACATTAAAATGAAGGTCCACTGACTCCATCAGTGTGTCCACCAGTCAGGTGGAGCCGGTGGTTGAGCCTCAGGCTGCAGCTCCACCCTCCCTCCTCAGATGTTATCACCTCCACTCTGACTCCCAGCTGCAGGAGTTAATGAGTGACTGAGTGTAAGGACAGAGGACAGATCAGCAGACTGTGTGTTCACTGGGCTGAAGAACAAACACCTGAAGACCAGGAGAGTTCTTCAACCTCCTGCTGCAGGAACACTGTCTCCTAGCTTCTCCTCAGGTCCTGGACACATCAACAGATCAGGTCAGTTAGAAGACGTGTTCTGGTCAGTCCACAGTCAGGCCTCATGGTGCCTGACAGCTTCTCAGTGATCCGTTCATTCAGGATCTGAACATCAAACCATGAGCAGATCCATGTGTGTATGGTCTGGACCCTGTCCTGTCCTTCACTGTCACCCTGGGTGTCTGGACTGTATCTTCACACTTGGGTATTTACAGAACCAGCAGCTGCTGCCGCTGGGTCACATGATACAAGTAGGTGAGAAGAGTGGACCAGCTGTAACCAGGAGAACTTTACAGAGCTTCACACACTCCTGGGGCCACAGTGAAAGAACTGTCCACTGTCAAACTTTGAACCTGGCTTTATGAAACTGAACCATGGTCTTTGGTGTCGTCTACAGGACTTGGTCGGAGACGTTCACTCCATCGACAGCTGTGAGTACATCTGGGAGGCGGGCGTCGGCTTCGCTCAGTCTCCTCCCTTCAACTACAGCCATGACCAGAACAGGTGAGTGGTGAGAAGCTGAAGAAACAGAAGAACTTCTTGATCTGATCTGATGATGTTGCTGATGTTGATGTTCAGGACGGAGCTGCTGAAGCTGCTCCTCACCTGTTTCTCTGAAGCCATGTACCTGCCTCCCCCCTCTGACCCCAGACACCTGAACCCCTGGGTCTCCTTCTTCTGCTCCTCAGACAACAGGTAACTGAGAAGTTACCTCCTCTTCCTGCACCTCCTCCTCATCTTCCTCCGTCTGATTGATCTCTTATTTCTCCTCCTCCTCCTTCAGACATGCCCTCCCACTTTTCACCTCCCTCCTGAACGTGGTCTGTGCCTATGATCCAGTGGGATACGGAATTCCCTACAACCATCTCCTGTTTTCCGACCAGCGGGAGCAGCTGGTGGAGCAGGCTCTCCAGATCCTGATTGTCACTTTAGAGCAAGAAGGAAAGTCATCTGCTGGCGCCGCCCTGCAGGCTCTAGATCCTGATGCAACTCCAGAAGCAAAGGTGGAACAGGAGGTGAGCAGGAGACACAAGCAGAGGAGGGGTTTGGATATTCAGCAAGATGTTTGCTGAATAATGTTCATCCTCCTTTCCATTACCTGGTCTTAGGGGCAGCAGTCTCCACCACTGCCACCCAAGTCACACTGCACCATACCTTCAGCCTACCTGTGGGTGGTGAGTCCACAGGAAGTTATGTAGGTTGGGGCAGTGCCATGATAAGCTAGTTAGTCAGAAGATGATGTGGCCCTGAAGGTATCACAGATCTTCTCCAATATCAACCCCTGGTTGACTCTCCTTTTTTGCTATTAATAGCCAATGTAGAAGAGTTAATAGAGTTAATAAGAGTTAATAGTCGGAGAAGATTCTGGACCCAACAATTCCTGTTTTTTTTTCTGCAGAGTTCTGCAGAAGGACTGGAGAACCTGTTTGTGAACTATCTCTCCAGGATCCACAGAGAGGAGGTAAGAGAAGACCAAACCAGACTGGACTGGACTGTATTGGACAGGATTGGACTGGACCAAACCAGACTGGACTGGATCGGTTAAGACCCGACTCCACCAGACTAGATTAGACCAGACCAGACATGTCTAGACTAGACTGCACCAGACCAGACCAGACTGGACCGTGGAGGTCTGTTTAGGCCGCTGTGTGCGCTGTGTCAATGTGTTGTTGTTCTTCTTCAGGACCTGAGCTTCATCCTCAAAGGTCTGGCCCGACTCCTCAACAACCCTCTGGTCCAGACCTACCTGCCCAACTCCTCCAAGAAGATCCACTTCCACCAGGAGCTGCTCATTCTCTTCTGGAAGTTCTGTGACTTCAACAAAGTCAGTTTCACCCAGTATTGAGCTTTTTTTGGGCTCCTTCTTCTGAGCCCAGAAGTTCTCTGGTTACCTTCAGCAGAGCCTGCTGACTTCAGGTGTTGTGTCAATGTGTTGTTCTTCTTCAGGACCTGAGCTTCATCCTCAAAGGTCTGGCCCGACTCCTCAACAACCCTCTGGTCCAGACCTACCTGCCCAACTCCTCCAAGAAGATCCACTTCCACCAGGAGCTGCTCATTCTCTTCTGGAAGTTCTGTGACTTCAACAAAGTCAGTTTCACCCAGTATTGAGCTTTTTTTGGGCTCCTTCTTCTGAGCCCAGAAGTTCTCTGGTTACCTTCAGCAGAGCCTGCTGACTTCAGGTGTTTGTGTTCCAGAAATTCCTGTTCTTTGTCCTGAAGAGCAGCGATGTGTTGGACATCTTGGTACCGATTCTCTTCTACCTGAACGATTCCAGAGGAGATCAGTGTGAGTCCAAACCTCCACCTCGTCTTAAATAATCCCATCGTTCTAACCAGAACATCTGAATTCATCTTGAAATGGTCTCCTCAGCCCTCGTGGGCCTCATGCACATCGGCGTCTTCATCCTCCTGCTGCTCAGCGGAGAGAGGAACTTCGGCGTTCGTCTGAACAAAGCCTACAGCCTACATGTTCCAATGGACATTCCCGTTTTCACAGGGAACCATGCTGACCTCCTGATCCTGGTCAGTTTGACTCGGGCAGAAGATAGGAACACACACACACACACACGCACACACACCACCATACACTCCTGGTGCTTCATTGTTGTTTGTTCTTAATCATTAGATTGTCCACAAAATCATCAGCAGTGGTCACCAGCGTCTGAAGCCTCTGTACGACTGCCTGCTCACCGTCATCGTCAACAGTGAGTGTCATCATCACTGCGCCCCCTCATGGCTGAATAAGGGAGAAGCACTCAGTGGAAAAATATTAATTTTACCTATTGTTTCATTATTTTCTTCTGGATGTTTTTTGTCAGATAGATGAAGAAATTAAAAAGTAATTTGTTGATTTTATATTAAATATTTCATGAAAATTATAAAATGTTATTCTGTGTCTGTGCTCCAGTCTCACCGTACCTGAAAAGTCTGTCCATGGTTGCTGCTAACAAACTGCTACACCTGTTGGAGGCCTTCACCACACCTTGGTTCCTCTTCAGCTCCCCACAGAACCACCACCTGGTCTTCTTCCTGCTGGAGGTCTTCAACAACATCATCCAGTACCAGTTTGATGGTCAGTGTGTGTGTGTGCCCATTTGTGTATACATGTGTGTATGAGTGTGTGAACCTACTTTTATCTGAACAGGAAATTACAACCTGGTCTACACCATCATCCGCAAGAGGAACGTCTTCCATCATCTGGCCAACCTGCCCTCAGACGCCGACACCATCCAGAAGGTTCTGCAGAAGAGCCGCAGGTCCAGGCTCTCCAGCCTGAACTCCAACCAGGATCAGTTAATGGAAGGTTCCAGACCTGCTGGAGCTGCAGAACCAGGGACGTTGAAAACCAGTTTGGAGGCAACACCAGGTGTGAGACCAGTGAACAAAGAGAAAGAAGGAGAAACCAGAGTTAGGGTTAGGGACAACAAGTTAGATTTTGATTGGGATAAAAATGTCAGAAACTTTAAAGAAAAAAGTTAGATTTCAATTGTGCAACTTTGATCAACATCAAACAACATTTTGTCAAACATTTGTGTAACTTTCATTCATTCATCTTGGTCCGTTACCTCGTCTCAGAGACAACAGTCTCACTGCTGTGTACTGTCAGCCTTGATGATCTGACTCTCCTGTTCTGCAGGTATCGATACCATCACAGAGAAGTCCCAGGTGAGCGTTAATGGTACCATGGTGACAGTTCCCACTGCAGACAGCAGCCAAAGCCTAACAGAAGGATGTGTTGACCTGAAGTCAGACTCAGAGAAGGATCCAGATGTAGGAGTGAGCAGCACAACAACAGACGGACGTTCTCAGCCTGTTTGTTCTCCTCTGACTTTTACTTCCTCTCTGAAGGTTTCTCACATGGACTTACAGTTGGTCAGGAGCGGTCCGGTCAGCACGTCCACTTCGTTAGCAGCCTCCACTGTTAGTCCGGACTGGGTCAGTACTGAGAGCCTGGGTGACCTTCGCAGTGGTGCTAGAGTTTAAGGCAGCAGTAGATGAAGAGGAAGAGAAGATCATTTCTTCTGCAGCAGACAATCACTGCAACATGTCCAGAAAGACGCCTGTGGAGACGTTGACGAAGTGTCGGTGTGTATCTCCTCAGGTGATGTCGTGGAAGAGCAGACTCCCTCTGCAGACCATCATGAGGCTCCTGCAGGTGTTGGTGCCACAGGTGGAGAAGATCTGCATCGACAAGTAAGACTCCAGAACTCAGAACTATTTCAAGATCTTCAAGGATCTCAACATAATTTCCCAATCTCTATAGGAATTCTTTTGTTTTGATTGTGGTATTTGGACTAAAAATATATTGGGTTTTCGTTCCTCTTGACCGGTAACAAGTGACACAGTGGCCTCATTTGGGTCCACGACCCTGTGTTTATCTTCTTCCCTCCTCCTCATTCCTCTTCTTTATCTTGTCCTTCTCCTCCTCCTCCTCCTGCAGAGGTCTGACAGACGAGTCAGAAATCCTGAGTTTCCTTCAACATGGAACATTGGTTGGACTGCTGCCCATTCCTCATCCCATTCTTATCAGGAAGTACCAGGCCAACAACAGCACCACCGTGTGGTTCAGAACCTACATGTGGGGAGTCGTTTATTTACGGTAAAATGAAATGACAAGATTTGATGCATATTAATAAGTTAGTTTCATATAATTTTTTTACATTTTTAATTTTTTCTCTTATAGCTGTGTTTCAGCAAAGTCTTAACCTTTTCTTTGCTGACGTCATGTTTTTTATTTACAAATAAAGGGTTTTTCACACATTTTTTTTTTTCGTCTCAGGAACGTTGATCCTCCAATCTGGTACGACACCGACATCCGTCTGTTTGAGATCCAGAGGATTTAAAGGAACTCAGCTTCTGACTCCAGGTTCTTCAACAGTTCTTGGATCTTCTACAGTCCTGGATCTTCAACAGTTGTGGATTCCTCTTGCTCTTTGCTTCTCTCCTCCTTGTTCCTGTCGATGAAGGTGTCGGGTGAACAGAGGACCTCGTGTAGGATTTAGACCTGAGTTATTTAACTTTAATTTTATAATCTTTTTAGTTTGTTGAAAAAAAACATTTATGCTCTAAATCTTGTGTTTTGAGGTTCAAGAAAAACAGATTTTTTTTGTAATTTTTTATGTGTGAAGCTTTAAAAACCTGGAGGGACTTTGAACTGAAACAGGACGAAGACAGAGGACAGAGATCTTTCCTGCTAGGACTGTGGACCAGAGCAGAGACTGAAAGTGTCAGAAAATATTTTGTTTCTGCTGAACAAGAACGAGAAATAATGTGAAAGAACTGAGAATACATTAGAACCAGAACGAGGTTCAGTAACAAGAGTTTGTTCTTTCAGATCCTGAACCAAAAGGTTTATTTTTGCTTCATCCTCTGTCTGATGCAAACCATTTTGGTCCAACTTTAAAATGTTCATAACGTCTGGTTAGTTACAGCTTGGTGCTAAAGTTACATTGACCTTTGTTTCTCAACATGCGGGTCACTCAGTGTGGGCCTCCTGTCTGATCTTCAGCTCCAGCCCACGGTGAGTCAGGCTGAGAGCAGCAGCTCCATTAAGGCTGCAACTGAGTGCATCCTGTAGAAAACAGTCAGCGGCTGACCCAGGTTCACCAGAACAAACCAGGCACCGAACCCAAAGACCTGTTTCCCCTGTCCGTTCTCCAGCTGAGGGTGAGCTCCAAAAGCAGGGATGATCCACAGCTGCAGAAGAAGAGAGAGGAGGAGAAAATCACCATCAAATCCTCAGAGCCCCTCAAACAGTGTTGGTTCTTCTCCGTCTTCTCACCATAACGTTAGACAAAATCAGGAAAGCACAGATTTCTTGGATCACTCTTGAGTGCCAGGTCTTTGGTTGGTCTCCAGTAGAGGGTGCTGCAGACGTGTTTTCTTTCAGCAGTGTATTATCCACCTGCTTGTTCAGTAGGAAAGGAGAGTCAGGAAAGTAAATTCTTCGTCATTTGTGACGTAAACCCATCACCAAAGTGAACAGTGGCAGCAGTGTGTGAAGACGGTGCCATGCTCAGTGGACCTCAGGAATATCTTGCCAGCTTGTGGAATTGAACCTGAAAACCTCTGGATCCAAGTCTGCAGGATTAACCACTCAGTCACCAACACCGTAGATAAGACCCAAAAAGAAGTTCAGTGATTTCAGCTCAGACAAAAGTCTACAAAAAAATCAGTTTAGACCAAAATCCATGCAGAACGTTTGGGAATTTAGTTCAGACCAAAAGCCCATGAAGTAAAGAAGAGATTTTAGGTCACACATCTAAACAATGATACCTTCAATGCACTGATGGTTTTGCTCTGGTGTCTGTGAAGACCTTGAATGATGAAGATGTTCTGGAGGATCAACTCCAGCAGGCTGAGGATGGAGAAGGACAGGTCCAGGTTCCCTAGGAGCGCACTGTACTTTACAGCCAGGGCTGCCGCTACAGAGAAGTAGGACAGAGCCACCTGACCCACAGAGGCTGCCATAAGGAGGACAACGTCCAAGCTCCGGGTCGGGTTGTGGCCGTTGTCGTGCTGTCGCTTATCCAGTCTGTAGACCACCATCCCAGACAGCAGGCAGAGAATCATGACTGGCAAGACGGTCAAGTGGTAGCTGTAGAACACCAGGAAGGCCTGGGAGCGGAACGTCTCCTGGCCCACTGAGATGTGGTAGAAAACAAAGGCCGTCAGTCCAGCCAGGAGGACCAGGAGACCGAAGACCAAACCGATGGTCAGTCTACAGTGTTTGAAAATTCTGAAGGTCAACTTCTGCACTTCATGCTGGTGTAAACCAGTTTTGCGGCCCACGTTCTTCCATATGACGTAGATCATGCAGCCTGCCATGAGGTAGTACTCCATGTTGAAGGGGTACAGGAGCTCAAAGGCCTTCCTGAAGGATAGGCAGGTGGCGCTGGAGCTACATCGACACGAGTTTCCTGGAAGAAGAGTGAGATGAAATTATTTATAATCAATTTTTTCCTGTCAAGACTTTGGACTCAGGACAGACTCTGTGGTCTCATAGGTACCAGATGTCTCAGAACCTTCTCCAATAGCACTGAAGGTTCCACCCTCCTTCTCCAACTCTATCTCCTGGTGAATCGTGTCCTCAGTGACGGCATCTAACCACAGCAGCAGGTCGGCAGACAGCACCACCATCAGGCCAGACCTGAGGTCAGAGGACAAAAGAGAAATATCCCACATGTAGACACTCAAATACTGACACACAATATGTCTAGACTGATTGGTACCTGGTGAGGACCTTATGTTTGTGGACACAGGCTTTGGAGTGAAACCACAGTAAATATGTCTGAAAAAAAACAAACAGTCAGATGTTCAGTGAATGGACAAAAAAAAATCCTGCTTCCACAGCCAAGCCCTTCTTTGGAGACGTGTTCAGTGACTTTGCCCACCTGGTGGGTTGGGTCACTGGTTACACAACAGCCTCTTTTCTGAGCATCATTACCTGCAGCAGCAGAAATGGAGCCTCTGTGAAAGTTCTCAGGACTTTAGCAGTCGGCTGACACGCCCTCACGCTGAGCAAATAACCCAACCTGCAGATGTACAGCAGCACACTGAAGGCAGTGAAAAGGACCAGAACCGCTGGTCCAGGACAGGAAAAAGACAAGAGAGTGAGATCCAATGATATAGACCAGAAACAATCACCAGGAGACCAGGACTCACCAATGACTGTGGTTCCTCCAGCGTGGTGGTCCAAGTGCAGACTGGATTTATTCTGTTTCCTAGTCCATACCAAGAACAACAGCATCCAGATCAGGCCAACCACCATCAAAACCAGTATGTAGATGTGTGGTTCCTGGTGCAGCAGACCCTCTGCATTAAAGATCTGTGCAGTTACTAAAGCCACTCCCAGCAGAACTAGATTCATCCCCAGCAGACCAGAGATCAGACGACGACCAAAGGGAACCCAGACCAGAACCTCCGGGTCTGTAGGACAATGACTGGTGGAGGGCTGTGGGGTAATCACATAGATGTCCAGTAGCTCTGTGGCTCCAGGGTCAGGATTCATCTTGGTCCCTGTGACCTGCTCAGTGTGGTCCATGTTCTGTTTCCAGTCTCTTTTGACTGGTTTGTCCAAACTAGTGATGGCACGAATCTGTGGCGTGATCCTGCCCTGCTCACTGACAGCTGTGGGTGTGGTTATCATCTGTGCTGGTAGAGCAACAGTCAACAAGTCACATGGTCTTTTCCTTTTTGCTGTGCATTGAAACGAACCCCCCAGACACGGACAGCGTGTTTACTAACAAGCGATAGTAACTGAATGTTATGACACATCTGCGCGAGAAAATTGTATTTGTTGTCATTTATTAATGATGCACAGATTCATATATTTTATTTTTCACTTGTTTTAATGCGCTTTTATTATGACAGTCCTGGACCGGAACTATGGGTGCCATCAGTAATACAGTAGAAGAAGAAGAAGTAGCCGGATCGATTGAGTTTAGTTTTACACAAGTTTTCTTTTTTACTATATAAAAACAAACATTTTCAGAAGGAGCCTAAGACTTTTCTCTCGGCTACTGCTTCACAACATGGCGCCCACCAACGTCGTCCAGAATATTTCTTCAAAATCGGGTGAATTTAATAAAATAAACGACGTTAGCTGTTAGCTCGATACATAGACTTCAATGGGAAACTGTACTGTAGCGAGCATGTGTACGAAGTTTCTATGGCCACGTTACTAACCCGATTCACTCATGTAAAATTAAGAAGATTATTTTTGTATAAATCGACAAAGTAGCGGAAATGTTTGTTTTGTGGCGTGACACGACTCTACCTTTCTCTTTAAATCTACTTGTTTAAAAAATTATAATTCTCACATTGTGTCAACAGTGACTAGAGCTCCCACTACTGGAGATTTGCGAAAGTTACAATACAGTTGATGTAATTCAATTTAAAGATATTTTTTAACATTCATAAAGTTTTAAATATTATTTTTTTGCCCGGCTAAAATATAATAATAATAAAAAATTTTATATTTCGACAGAATAATTCAAATTAATTTTGGTATATGTAATTTGCGTCATCTGGTTTAATCATCATCTTTTTTATGCTCTCTGAAGCTGTCAGAATGTATATTTTATGACAAGATGAATATTCCTCTGTGTCACAGACAAGTTTTAGATCAGTTGTGAGCATATAATGTGATCTTATCCAATTCTTACCTAACCTATTATCCCTCTTATTATGAAGAAAAAAAGCATTTCTGCAAAACCTTTCACTGACCACAAAGTTCTGTCCTTCTGTCTAGGATGCCAAAGTTCACTGGAGTCAGAGCTGCGCTCAGTGCTGCAGCAGAGGATCATGGTCCTGGATGGAGGTATGGGAACCATGGTGCAGCAGTACAAACTGGAGGAGGAGGATTTCAGAGGGGAGGAGTTCAAAGAGCACGCACTTCCTCTGAAAGGAAACAATGACCTTCTCAGTATCACTCGACCCGACATCATCTATGAAATACACAAGGTGGAGTACAATTTTATATATATATATATTAATATATTAGAGGTTCATAAATAACAAAAATCTATTTATGTTGTGATGCTTCAGGGATATAATGTGTATTATTAAAATGCATTACATAATGCATCAAAATGAATGCATTATGTATTGTGTCTGTTACCTGTTGCAGAGCAATGGAGACTATTCTCCACATTCTCCTGACCAATACTTTACTAAATAATTAACTTTGCACTTTATAGTATGTTAAATAATACTGTATATATAATATAAAGTCCAGTCTCCTGATGGATAATTAAAGTTCCATCTATCTGTTTATATCTATAAATATATTTTTGAAGTATCAATGGCGTGAGTCCCACCATTTGCAGGGAATTATATACATTTTCAGTTTATAATGTTCCTAGTTTCCTGGAATAAAACTATCCTAGTGTGGGCTGATATGGAGTAGTGTTTACCTGCAATTGATTCATTCTATTTTTCTTCTGACAATTACTATTTTGAAAGGAAAAGAAGAAAATTTGACTCACATATACATTTGAAACTCACATATATGTAGGCATATATAACGTTATTCTGGACAGTGAATCTTTTAATAAAGGAATTTTTTTTAAAGTGAAAATTGATTTGAATTCAATCATTCATTCATTCTCATCCGCTTGTCCGGAGCCGGGTCACGGGGGCAACATTCGGAGGAGGGACGCCCAAACTTCCCTCTCCCTAGACACTTCCTCAAGCTCGTCTGGGGGGATCCCAAGGCGTTCCCAGGCCAGCCGGTGAATTCAATCAGGAGCCTAAAAATCAACATGAAATCGGGAATTTTTAGAATTGAGCACATGTAATATTTAGGCAAATATTATGATATTATGATTAGATATTTAGATTTCAGTCTTTTGTCGTCTCGTCTTTTTATATCCGTTTCCTGTTCCTCTGTGAACAGGAGTACCTGCAGGCTGGTGCCGACATCATCGAGACCAACACCTTCAGCAGCACGGCCATCGCTCAGGCAGATTACGGACTGGAGCACATGGTAGGGTGACGTTGAAGTCACCTGACATCATCAACATCATCATCATCCTTTCAGTGTAATTCCTCACAGTGTCTCTGTGTTTCAGGCCTATCGTATGAACAGAGTGTCAGCAGAGCTGGCCAGGAGAGCTGTAGATGACTTCATCAAACAGACAGGTGACCAGAAGGTCTTCATGTTCATTCATCAGCTCCACACACACAGTCACTCACTAACATTGTGGCTCTGATGGGTTTGTCTCCTCTCTCACCAGGATGTAAACGCTACGTGGCTGGAGCTGTGGGTCCCACCAACAAGACTCTGTCTGTGTCTCCATCTGTGGAGAGACCAGACTTCAGGAACATCAGTGAGAACAACATTTATTTTTACCACTGTTAACTCTTAACTACTTGAAATTTCCAGCTGTAAGAGAAAAAGGATGTTATGTAATATGAAAACATTTTCATTTTTTTTTAAGCGTTTGATGAGTTGATGGAAGCGTACTCAGAGCAGGTCAGAGGTTTGTTAGATGGAGGAGCTGACATCATTCTGGTTGAAACCATCTTTGACACTGCCAACGCCAAGGTAACCATTACATTACATAACATTACATAACATTTATTCTTTACATTTTTCAGTTCAGTTTAACCTAATGCGTCTCTCTGCCACAGGCTGCACTGTTTGCCATCGACCTGCTGTTTGAAAAGGGCAGCTACGAAAGAAAACCTGTTTTTGTACGTTGGTTTTGTTTTTCATTTTTACCACAAATAAGGAAGTAACGATGCTCTGTGAATGCATTAAACTCCAAATGACATCAAAATCCATTTGGAGGACAAATCCCTGCCAGTTTTCATCAGTTTAACTATAACAGGAATTGCATGTCAAAAAAATTCTGCTCATACAATGACACTCTTGTACACCAGGTGGCATCATGTACCTAAAACATTCGAGTTGTGAGGTCCTTACCATAGAATTGGGTCAGTCAAAGTGTTATGAGATGCTTTGAAGGAATCTACCTTTTGACCTCAAATTTAGTTTAAAAAAAATAAAATTTATTTTGGTTTCAAAGGAAAACAATCAACATGTGGGGTTAAGACTTTTGGTGCTGCGTCCACTCCCTAAATTATATGCATTTTGACCATAACTTAAAAAAAGATAGCAGTGGGAAGCTGAAATGTTATTGTCACAGAGTCAGTGTTTCAGATTTTGTTATTGGTTATCTTTATTGAAGGGTTCGCTGTTGGGCCCTAAAATTTTGTTGCCACTAAATTTATTTTTCAATTTTTAAGTTGGATTCAATGTTCAACGGGCCAAAGGTAAAGCTAAAATTTTAGATTCTTACATTAAATTTTTGGAAACAAAATTGAATTTTATTTATACTTTCAGCCAAATCTGAGAGGTGTTATGGGGAGGATTCCTTTAAACCTGAATCTGATTTCATATGGACCGACCCCTAAGTTACCAGTTGACTCTAGAGTTGACCTGGTTAGTGACAGTTGGCAAGGTCTCTAACCCTCAATGTTAACAGTGTTGTGTTTCCCCACGGTCCAGATCTCAGGGACCATCGTGGACCGCAGTGGACGGACTCTGTCAGGTCAGACTGGAGAGGCCTTTGTTGTCAGTGTGTCTCACACTAAACCACTGTGGTGAGTTTGTGTCACTTCAACACTGGAACACTCTGAGTCTGAACTACACTAACTCACTAACTTCCTCTGTCCCACAGCATTGGTCTGAACTGTGCCTTAGGAGCCACAGAGATGCGGCCTTTCATCGAGGCCATCGGTCAGAGCACCACAGCGTTCATAATCTGTTACCCTAACGCAGGTGAGAACACATGCACACACTGTGGGGCAGCTTAACGTCGGAGAACATGGTGTGAACATGGTCAGATCCTCACTTCAAGCTAAGCTACTCTTACTTTCTGACGATGTCGGCAGGTTTGCCCAACACATTTGGAGGTTACGATGAAACTCCTGAGGTCACAGCCTCCAGTTTGAAGGTGGGGATCTTCTCTTATTTTGAAAGTCTGACGTAGGTTGTACTACAACTGACTAAGTTTAAGGTTAAATTGTTGGCTGTAGGAGTTTGCCTCCAGTGGACTGGTGAACATTGTCGGCGGCTGCTGCGGGACAACTCCAGCTCATATCAGGTAAGAAATTTTAAAGTGAGATTTTCTTTTCTGTGAGTCTGTGATCCAGGAAGTTCTAGACCTTCTCTTCTCCCACAGAGCCATCTCTGAAGCAGTTCGACATGTGAAGCCCAGAATCCCTACTGCCCACGTTTACAATGACTACCTGCTGCTCTCAGGTCAAAACCTTTTTTTTTAACCATAAACCATTTTTTATTAATCATCAACATCAGCCATTACCTTTAAAAGACTGTCCACAAAGACCTAAAATTAAACACCTGTCAGACATGATTACCAACCTGGTACAAAATGAACCATGTTGTTGAAAGCCACTGCATAAAAACATCAATCAGAGATTCATCCATGTTGACTGATTTGACCTCAAATATTGATCCCCCATCTCTGAGGATTCCAGTAAATAAAGTGTCTTTGGATCCCTCGGTGTTCCAGGTCTGGAACCCTTCAGGATCGGACCCTACACCAACTTTGTGAACATAGGAGAGAGATGCAACGTGGCCGGCTCTCGAAAGTTTGCCAAGTTGATCATGGCTGGAAACTACGAGGTGGGTCAGATAAGAGACAGAAGGTCCAGTGTGAAGGCCAACATCTTCTTAGCTCTTCCTGCCTTCTCTTCCTCCAGGAGGCTCTCAGTATTGCTAAAACTCAGGTGGAGATGGGAGCCCAGGTGCTGGACATCAACATGGACGAGGGGATGCTGGAGGGACCCACGGCCATGGCTCGATTCTGTAACTTCATCGCCTCTGAGCCAGACATCGCCAGGGTAGAACTAACGCCAGACCTCAATGATCTCAAGATAAATCCACTCCTGATCTTCACATCCTCCTCCTCCTCTTCGTCCCCTGCTTCAGGTTCCTCTGTGCATCGACTCCTCTAATTTCTCCGTGATTGAGGCGGGGCTTAAGTGCTGTCAGGGAAAGTGCATCGTCAACAGCATCAGTCTGAAGGAAGGAGAAGATGAGTTTCTGCAGAGAGCCTCCACGGTGAAGAGGTACGGAGCAGCTGTGGTCGTCATGGCCTTTGATGAAGAGGGACAGGTGAGCACACACACACACACACACACACACACACACACACAGGTCACCCACTAAGATCAGGTCTGAGCAGCGTTGTGTCCTTCAGGCCACAGACACCCAGCGTAAAGTGGACATCTGCACTCGGGCCTACAAACTGCTGGTGGACAGAGTGGGATTTGACCCCAATGATATCATCTTTGACCCCAACATCCTCACCATCGGAACAGGAATGGAGGAGCACAGCGACTACGCCATCAACTTCATCAGAGCCACCAAGGTTATCAAGGTCAGGTGCTCTTCAAGCAACGCTACCTCTGTTGTCTCCACCTTTATCACCTCCTGTTCTCCTCTGATGTTTTTCCCTCCTCTGTGCAGGAGTCGTTACCCGGTGCCAGGGTGAGTGGAGGTTTGTCCAACTTGTCCTTTTCCTTCAGAGGAATGGAGGCCATCAGAGAGGCCATGCACGGAGCCTTTCTTTACCACGCCATCAAGGTGAAAATGGACTCTCACATGCGCTGCCTTCAGCAGTCGGTCACACTGTGCTCACAGGAAGTCTTCTCTCTCAGGACGGCATGGACATGGGCATCGTGAACGCCGGGAACCTGCCGGTTTACGACAACATAGAGAAAGAGCTGCTGCTGCTGTGTGAGAACTTGATCTGGAACAGAGACACCGAGGCCACGGAGAAGCTGCTGACCTACGCACAGGTCTGCTCACATACACGCACACACACACACACACCTTATATGTCAGAGATACACATCATTTATCTGGCGTGTAACTATTGAGCCGATTTGACTGTCCACGTCTTCCCAGACATTTCCTGGTCCATAAACGTCATCCGTCACCTTTTCTTTTCCTTTCTCTGTGCCTGAAGTGACACAAAATGTAGGAGAAATAAATTTTGGTTGCTGAATATTATTCTCACCGTGTCAGAGAGTAGAAAAGCATCCATGCATCTCCCACTACCGGCTTCTTCATCTTCCTCAACTTTTCACGTTACATTATATATTAATACATTTAGCAGATGCTTTCATCCAAACCATCTCTGACTAAAGGAGTCAGACAAATTGTGTATGGACGTAGAGTATGAGCAGACACATCACACCTGAGCGATTGAATCATATAGCACATAACACAAATTGGAACACACATGGTGGAAAAAGTCTCACAGTGTATGTCTGGGGAGGATCACAACAATATTTTATTCTTGTCGTTGACAGAACCAGGTGAAAGGAGGGTCAAAGGTGATCCAAACGGAGGAGTGGAGAGACTGGAGGGTGGAGGACAGGCTGGAACACGCTCTAGTCAAGGTGGGACATCTCTGCTGTTTCAGTTTAGGAGAGGAGAGTTTAACAGGTTTTCTTTTTTCTTGTTCTATTTGGGGATGGTTGAATAAGTATCTCTGCAGACCATAGGTTCCACAGGCCTTAACTTGGATATTTTTCAGACCCCATGTGACTCTTATGTGTCTTTAACCTTTTAGAATAATTAAATAATTTAAAATGCTGGCCACCTCTGGTAAAATTACTCACATCTTCAGGTATGCAGCGAGTGCCAATCTACTTCTTTAGTATTATTACCTCCATCCAGAGTGTGATTTACAAAGTTAATATTTTTGTGCTCCTGTAAAAACTGAAAAAAAAGATTCAGGCAATTACTTTAAGGTGTCAGTTTGCATATAGCTGGTCTTTTCTACAGAGGGAGACATAAACTTTTAAGTTCTTCCCGCTGTGATGTTTGTGACCAGATCAGTTTGGCTCCTCCAGATTCTGTTCCTTCCTATCATTCTTTTCCTTTCGTCCAGGGAATTGAGAAGTTTGTGGTTGATGATGTGGAGGAGTGTCGAGCTCAGCCCGACCGCTACGCTCGACCCCTGCACATCATTGAGGGTCCGCTGATGAACGGTATGAAGGTGGTGGGAGATCTGTTTGGAGCGGGCAAGATGTTCCTACCACAGGTGAGGAGAACCTAAGGACTGATGTTTCTCTGATGCTGCACAGTTCCTCAGCAGACGTCACCTTTTCTCCGTTTCGTCTTCACAGGTGATCAAGTCGGCCCGGGTCATGAAGAAGGCAGTGGGATATTTGATTCCTTTCATGGAGAAGGAGAGAGAGGAGATGAGGGCCTCCACAGGCTCCACTGAGGAGATGGTCAGTGTTTCTCAATGTCTCCATGATCTAATCCTTTGTGAAAATCTGAAGGAGCAAAATTATATGTTGTGCTCTGGTTCTGCAGGATCCATATCAGGGAACCATAGTTTTGGCCACAGTGAAAGGAGACGTCCATGACATTGGGAAGAACATTGTGGGTGTGGTCCTTGGCTGTAACAACTTCAGGTAGAGATGGTCTGGGTTTCTACAGTATTAACTGACCCCTGCTGTGGTTGCCCCCTACTGGTCAGGGCTGTATTGTGGGAATATATATGTGTCCACATGTTTGTAGGAAAATATTGAATGGAAATATTGTGATGTGTTGTTATACTTATAGTATCGCAATTTTCTTGCTTATACAGAGTCTGGAAAACAGATTGTTTTGGTTTTGTTGCTCGCTCTACCTTGTGTGTGTGCTCTGATTCCAGAGTGATCGACCTGGGGGTGATGGTTCCCTGTGATCAGATCCTCCGAGCTGCAGTCACACATAAAGCAGGTAGAACCACAAACAATCGCCAGTTTTGTCAGATGTTTGTTTGATGTTTAATTGACATTTTTTCCACCTGATGGTCTTTGTCAGACATCATCGGTCTGTCTGGACTCATCACTCCATCTCTGGATGAGATGATCTACGTAGCCAAGGAGATGGAGAGGCTGGGCATGAGCACGCCACTGCTGATTGGTGGAGCAACCACGTCCAAGTAAAATAACACTTCAACACTACGACTCCAGCACCATATGGTCCTGGTTCTCTTGTCCTCTGTGATGGACCGCAGTCCTCAGTCTTTGTCTTCTGTCTCTGTCAGGACTCACACTGCTGTCAAAATCACTCCTCGATACAGTTCTCCTGTGGTTCATGTTCTGGATGCGTCCAGGAGTGTGGTGGTGGTGAGTACTGTGTCGGTGCTGAAGGTCCACAAACAAACTTCAACATGAGGAAAAGAAGAATGAGTTTTTTGAAAAGTGAAGAACATCTGTGTTCCTCCCTGACAGTGTTCTCAGCTGCTGGACGACTCCATGAGGGAGGAGTACTTTGATGAACTGAAGGAGGAGTATGAAGAAATCAGACAAGAGCACTACGACTCTCTGAGGGTGAGCAAACAAATGTTCTGTATGGACTTTGGTCTGAACTTAAATCAGTGATTTTGTCTGTAAAACTATTTTTCTTCCTCTCTTTTTGTTCCAGGATCGTCGGTATCTGTCGCTCTCTCAGGCCAGAGAGAAGGGTTTCCATGTAGACTGGTCGTCACAGCCCAGACCGAGTGAGACCTCTGTGAATTTTTTTTTCAGTCCAGTGACATGTTAGATTTTGTGATAATAAACAGACCTGTGTGTTTTGAATGACAGTTGCTCCTCAGTTCCTCGGCACACGAGTCTTTGAGCGTTATGACCTGAAGAGTCTGCTGGACTTCATTGACTGGAAGCCTTTCTTTGATGTGTGGCAGCTGAGAGGGAAATACCCCAACAGAGGTTACCCCAAGATCTTCAAGGACAAGACTGTTGGTGAGAACTGAATGGGTCTACTTGTGGATCGATAGGGCTTAATCACAATAATAACATTATCATTGTTATGTATCTATTTGTTGTGTACAAATATACAGTATATATATATATATGTATATACACACACACATACTGTGTATAAATACAGTGGTGCCTCAGCCCTCGAACAACTCAACCCTCAACCAAAATTTTGGGGAAAATTTGCATTTTCCACCGAATTTTCTTTCTTTCAATGGCCTGCGTCAAGCCAAGAGAGCATTCGGGCAGCTGCGCTCAGCGAGTCAAGCCAAACCGCGTGCGTTTTTTCTCGTTCAGAATTCAACACGGACAGACCAACGTCTAGCGCGGCTTTTTATATATCTATATATAGATATATACTGTATATTTGTCCTTAAATTGCTTTATTGTCAGTTTTGAAAGTACCTCCCACTGTGACCTTGACAAAATGATTTTTTATTAGTTTGTTTTACATATATAATAAAATGGCAATGTAAATGAAGATTATGAACCAATCACTCATAAAAAGCCCATATAGAAACCACTTACTTTAGGTCACATTTAAAGTACAAGTAACATCAACAGTTATATTCTAAAGGTGCTGAGGCTCGACGGGTCTTCGACGAGGCCCAACAGATGCTTAATCAGATGATTGACAGTGGCAGCGTGGAGGGGCGGGGCCTGGTCGGCTTCTGGCGAGCTCAGAGTGACGGTGATGACATCAGAGTGTACACAGAGGGAGTCAAGGTGCACAGGGATACCAAACCTGTTGCAACCTTCCACGGTTTACGTCAACAGGTGGGGGACACAGCATTGTTTAGGGTAAGCATGACGACATCAAGACAGACTTTTGTGTTTCTCAGTCTCCACCGTCTCCTGTCATAGGCAGAGAAGGACGGTTCCAGTCCGGAGCCTTACTTCTGCCTCTCAGACTTTGTGGCCCCCGTCGACAGTGGTGTGGAAGACTACGTCGGGGTCTTTGCAGTGAGCGTGTTTGGAGCCGAGGAGATGAGTCAGCACTTTCAGACCCAGGGTGACGACTACAGCAGCATCATGGTCAAAGCTCTGGCTGACCGTCTGGCCGAGGTACAGTGCAGAACATCATCAGAACTTACACTGTAAACAGCACATCAGTGTCAGATGAGTCTTGATTCACACCAGGGTCCATAGAGATTTTATCTGACAGCTGTTGATCTACTGGTACTTCCATCACTCAAATCAAATGTCTTAACTCAGACTTATTGGATAAGAAACAGAAAATAAAAAAAAATCCTAGGGCATAAAATAATACCACTCATGATGATGACCACACCTACACATACTGACCACAGGAGGCAGCATTGGATCAACCACCGCTGTGTCTCTGAACTTAAAGTCACTGATTATCCTCATGGACATGTTTTATGTCTGTCTTCTGTCTTCATGGTGCAGGCCTTTGCTGAAGAGCTCCACGCCCGGGTGCGGAAAGATCTGTGGGGCTACT
>JAFBJS010013062.1:0-10372 GCA_016785265.1 Paraplagusia blochii
AGGAATGAGGTGATTAGAGGGGCAACACAGAGAGGAGGGTTTGGAGAAAAAACTAAAGAAGACAGATTGAGATGGTTTGGACATGTTCAGAGGAGGGACAGTGGATACATTGGTAGAAGAATGATCCTAAATGGAGCTACCAGGTAGGAGATGAAGAGGAGATTGATGGATGCATTGAAAGAAGAAATGGAGGTAGTTAGAGTTATAGTTGAGGACACAGAGGACAAGGTGAGATGGAAATTGTTGACTCGCTGTGGCAACCCCTGAAAAAAGGGACAAGCCGAAAGGAAAAGTAGAAGATTATATATAAATATAATGAATAGAATTATTAAAATGATTAAACTGATGTTTCAATGACTAAACAGTATTTTTTTTTTTTCAGCGATTATGTTTTAACTACAGTTTATTTCCACACTTTAAAGAATCAAAGTTGTGACGGAATAACTCAATACTTGTCGGACCAATAAAACCTAAACATCTTTAAATATATTATATTTCAATCACTGTCAATTGAATTCTTACTGTTTATTCAGTTTATTTTGCTCCAACTCAACTTTTCATTGACTTTCCTTTTTGTGCAGGAAGGAGCAGGAGTTGGACTCTAAGGACGCCATCATCCTCCACCAGTTCTCCAGGCCAAAGAATGGTGTCCCCAGCCTCTCACCTTTCTGCCTCAAATTAGAGACGTACCTGCGTATGGTGGATCTGCCGTATCAGGTGACTTGCAGCTTCCAGACTCCTGCACTTGGTTGGTGATGACAGTAGTCACCAAAGAAGAATAGAGTTTGAATTTCTATCAATTTCACTACTGTCTTCTGTATTCCCTTCAATAGACGCACTCGTGGAGTTATGATAGTAGTTTGCTGTAAAATATTTAATGCCATGGAACAACTTTATTTTTTCATATTTTGACATTGAGCCACTTTTCTCTACAGAACTACTTTGATGGGAAGCTGTCCCCGCAGGGAAAGATGCCCTGGATTGAGTACAACCATGAGCAGGTTTCTGGGTCTGAGTTCATCGTGGATTTTTTGGAGGAGAAGCTGGGCGTCAACCTCAACAAGAACCTAACGCCACAGGAAAGAGCAGTGTCCAGGGCTGTCACCAAAATGGTGGAGGAACACCTTTACTGGTAGGTGGAATGATATGTTTTGACCGGACTTTGAAGCAACTCTGGGAGTGGACATGTGAAATAGTAGGATCAGTGGAAAAAAGTGTCCACCACGGGGGTTATTTTGCAATGTTTTAAGGCAGTGGTTCTTAACCTGGGTTTGATCGAACCGTAGGGGTTTGGTGAGTCGGTCTCAGGGGTTTGGTGGAGCCTCTGCCACGGAGATCACCGCGACACCTCGGGTTAAGATACACTGACTCACCCAACTAAAATAGGGTTCGGTGAATGTGCATACGAAACTGAACCACTGTTTTAAGGAAAACAAAAAGGAAGGAGAGCAAAGTCCTTTTCATTGTGACATCGTTAAACACACCACTGCACACAACAAAATGTGAACTCTGCATTTAACCCATCACCAAAGTGAACAGTGGGGCAGCTTTGAGTGCCTGGGGAACAGTGGGTGGGGACGATGCCTTGCTGAGTGGACCTCAGATAATCCAAAACATGACTTCGACAGATGATCCTGCGCTATTTTTTCCAAGAAAATTCTTCATATTTCATCAACATTTCCTGCCCACATGGACTGAATCATTACAAAAAGTAAAAAGAATAAAAAATCATCCTTTGTGCCATTTTAAAGTATAACCTCTGCGTTCAGACTGCGTTCTTCCCGTCAGCACAGTTAGATCATCCATGTTCCACTGCAGTGACTCAACCAACTATACCTTCAGGTGCAGGCCGGGAATCTTGCAGCACTCACGGCCTGCACAGAGTGTTTTCCATTATCTAAAAGCTCCATCCATCACCACACACCGAGACGCGTCAACACACAGAATTATTTACAGCCCGTGAATAATATCAGCTTTATCATATTTAAATACAGACATAAGGAAATAATATGGTACTCAATATAAAATGTACTTTTTTTTTTTTTTTTTTTTTATTATCAGTCTTAGTTTTGAGGTTTTTTTTCTGATTTTCCCTGTTTGACTTGTTTCCCTGACCTCCGTCTCCATCCTCTCTCCCTGAGTCACCTCCTATCTCACCTCTTTCCTCCTTCCTCCCACTGTGCCATGTTTACAGCCACATATAGACTTATTGATTGAATAATTTATGTGAGGGAAGGGCAGTGGCAGACACTCTGATATGGTGAGATCATACAAACACAGTTTTTCAAGAAGGCGTATATTTTATTACAAAGAGACAAGAAACTAGGAGAATGAATTTTAGGTGAATTTGAAGCCATGCTGGTGCAATGTAAGGCTACGCTAAATAGGTTCTTATTCTTCAATGGTTTGGTGTTGAGTTAGATGTTTTAGGTAAAGATAAAGAGAAAAGGAAAAAAAAAATCTATAACTTACAAATCACACTCTTTGAAAAATTATTAGAAATTCAGCAGGATTGTGTTTTTGTTCCAATTATTTTACAGTTTGTATAAAGTCTATTTTACACACTGTCTTGTTGATGTATCTCATTTTGACCTGATTGAAAAATATACATAATTTAAACCATCTTTATTTTCATTATTCTTTAAATTGGTTATATCCCATAATTTCCAATTTCAATGCAATTTATAAATATATTCCTCTAATTCTATAAGTGTCTGTAGAAAAAAGTCCAAAACCAATTGCCATTTAATTATTGACATTTCTAGTGTTGTAAAAATTTATAAAAGCCAAATAGACCCTTCATAAGCAGTGCGAAAGAGCAGTGGTGGCCTAGTGGTTAAGGAATCGGACCAGGGTCAGGAGGGTTCAAGGTTTAAATCCACCAACTGCCAGGTTATCACTTGAGGTCCATTGAGCATGGCACCGTCCCCACTCCCTGCTCCTCAGGTGCTCAAAGCTGCCCACTTTTTCAAAAAGTATACCATTAGTGTTCTTATAGATACATACACTTGCATCCTTAAAAAATACTTTAAAAGACTAAAATAATAGAAAATCATTGACATTTGCATATGATGTAATGTGATTTGGGTGACAGTCATGGAAACTGCTGTCAGGGAATGCATTATTTTACCGAATAAATTGCTAAAAATATGTTCTAAAAAAAGATGATTAACAATAATAATGATAATACATTTTATTTATAATGCACTTTCCATCCCTAGGATCTCAAAGTGCTGCTGTCATAAAAGCATAAAAAAAACATATTCATTAAAATCACAGCACTGTGGCTAACGGCAGCTGTATGCGTCCTGGAACAAAAAGGTTTTTAGGCCTTTTTTGAAACAGTCAGTGTCCTGGGTGGCTCTTAAATGGGGTGGAAGGCTGTTCCACAGGCGTGGAGCAGCAGCACAAAAGGCCCGTGATCCCATTGTGGAGAGCCTGGTCCTTGGAACCTGGAGGAGATGCGGAAAAGATCTGATGTGATCTGTAAGTCACCAGATGCCACAGGAAGTGGTCCAAGGCCATTGAACTGCCATTAAAGATAGGACTTGGACCGGACGTCTTAATTTGATTTACTTTGATTTTGTCCTGAATGATCTGATGGAAGAGACCGTCCAGAGGACTGTGGTGTGAGTCTGCTCCAGACTGTCCGATGAACTGAGCGTTCACCTCAACAACAACAACCGACTGTTGTTAGTGAGTTGTCATGACGAGGATGAGAGTGTGTCAGGATGAAGAGGTGTCATCCTGTTAGAGACTGCTAACACATAAGCAGATTTAGTCGTAGTAATACGGCAGCATCAGAACAGTCGTGACCCAGAACATTGTTACACACAAGAACTCTTTTCGTCAGATTAATTAATGAGCAGAGTCCAGTGGGAGCTGGTGAGGAACTCTGATTTTTTATTTTTATTTAATGTATTGCTGTGACAAGAGAGACAGAAGAAAAAAAAAATGGAATAAATGGGAACATTTTTTAAAAATTTTCTGTGTAGATTCTCAGTCCTCCAGGTAATTAAATCCAAAATGAGTTACTTCGAAAGCAACTGGACATAGTAGGTTTCTTGAAGACGTTTCACCATCCAATGTCTTAGTACAGAAGGCTATAAGAGGGAAGTGGGGTTACAGGGTGATGTGTCCACCCTGTTTGAGACCAGCTGGATTTTGAGTTTGAGATGTGAATGGAGGAGTGGGGGATGGTGTTGATATCAATTATTTCTCTTCTATTATTGTTTTCTCATCCAATTCGGAATCGAATACTGAAGTAGGTAATTCGGGAAGCGATCCCGTATTAAATGATCCGCATTTGATTCACTTTGCGTTCACATTCAGTTTAATTTGGTATTAGCTGCGCATTCAATACCCGCTTTGTATTCACACACAATAAGGGAGCGAATGTGCATTAGTCTAAACATGGTCCAGTTTCAATTTGATCACATGGTTATATAACGATATCTCGTTAATATGCCGTTTTATTCAACATGAATTCTGTCACGTGTAAATCAATGCACGTGTAATATTGAGGAAGAAATGGAGCAGGTTAAAGAAAGATCAAGGCAACATATGAAAGTGATGAGAAGGAGACACAAAGAACGAATGAAGAAGATACGGAGAGAAAATATGAGGAAGTGTTTTGTTACCCTGTTCCTAATAATGCAGCAACATCTAGTGGTTGACAAGGAGATGAGCTTCAGGAGGTTTTTACGAGCTTGTTAAACTAATACGGGTGTTGTTGTGTTCACACACACGCGGGGAGCGACAACCGTTTTACATTGCATTACACCTGTATTAATTAATTCAGTATCGAAACCCCCGACTAGAGGTGGATTAGTTAATGCACATTAGTTGAGGAGCGAATGCTCGTTTGTTTGTAATGTGAACGCATACAGGGAGCGAAACTGGTTTCGTGCCTCGCTGAACCGAATTAAGTGCCAGTGTGAAAACGGCATTTGTGATGGAGCCCTGGTCTGATCACAAGAGAATTTTTTGGACAGAGAATTTAAAACAACTTTATGAGTGGATGAAAGATTGTGTCCTAGTCCTCCCCCTCTGTTGAGAGAAGGTTTCTCCAGGTTGACTTAGATGGCTTCCTTAACTCCTCTTTCAAACCATCTGTCTTCTCTGGTCAGGATCTTGGACATCTTCATCCACAAAACTGTGTAGACAGTAAAGTCTCAGCACAGGGGGAGGACTAAGACACAATCTTTCATCCACTTATAAAGTTGTTTTGAATTGTTCTACAACAATGCTCTCTTTTCAGGTATGCAGCCTCGTTTGAGGTTAAATACCAGGTCTCCCCTGTAGTCGGTTAGAACTGAAGAAGACTCTTGGATGAAGAGGTGAAACGTCTTCAAGAAACCTATTATGTCCAGTTGCTCTCGAAGTCACTAATTTTGTGTTGAAGGTGTTGTGTTTCTCCAGGTGGACGTAGAAGGCTTCCCTCACTTCCCTTTCAAACCATCTGTCTTCTCTGGCCAGGATTTGGACGTCTTCATCTACAAAACTGTGTCCCTTCTCTTCCAGGTGTAAATGAACCATAGAGTCTTGTCCTGATGAGTTGCGTCTTCGGTGTCGTTGTACAGTGGTTGTTTGGTTTCACCAATGTAGAGGTCAGGGCAGTCCTCTTTGCTCTGTTGGCGCTGAGGTATTTTGTCTTTTGGGTGGACTAGTTTGTGTCTAAGAGTGTTGTTGGGTTTGAAATAGACTGGAATTTGGTGATCCTTAAAGATTCTCCTAAGTTTTTTAGAGGTCCCGGCAACATATGGACTAACGAGGGTTACTCCGTTTGTTTTCGTTGTCCTCCTTGTTATGTTTAAAAATGTTGTTTTGTTTACACACAAACGCACACAGGAGCTCTGGGAGTCAATTCTCCGACTGTGCTCTGCTGCAGTGAGTGGATGTTTCCCTTCATCAGTTTTTAATTTGGAGCCGTAATGGAATTTCTCTGCAGTGTGAGCAGTGTTTTCATTTTCTCCCCAGAACAATACACCCATGTAGGTAACCGTGAGCTGAGAGGGTAAATATAGCTGATCTGAGAGCAGTGCAGCTGATGAATGGACGGAAGGGGAGATGCATTTTATTGATTAGGACAAGGCTGGTTGTCAATAGATGTGTTGGAAGGACTTAGGACTTTGTCTGGACACTGTATTAAAGCTGATGTTTTTCAGGATCTAGTAGTTGTTCAGGTCTTCAACAATTTACTGGTTCCCTGTATTTTACTTCGTACTATATTTGTCCAACTGCTATCAGATACGGTAACTGATGGTGTTATCTTCTGATTACACTAATAAAACCATATTGACAATATTGACTGGTCAGGCTTTTAGAGGGCACGGTATCATTGAGCCAGAACTGGATCTCTGGGAATTACGGAACAGATTCCTGTTTTAAAGATTAGAAATCACACATACAGTATATATCGGGGGTTCCCAAAAAGTAGATCAGGATCTACCAGTAGATCTCCAAAGCAGTGCTGGATCCTAAGCGATTACATAAAAAAAATAACAGCAATAAGACACAAGTATCAGACAGTATAACATATATGTTATATGTTAATGTATAGAGTAAGATATCCAGTTTATATGGGTAAATATATTTAGAGTTTTCAATCTAGGTAGATCACTTCAGCCTCGTTATTATAAAAGTAAAAAAAGACAAAAAAAAGTGTGTAGACACCTGATATATATATATATATATATATATATATATATATAGTCATGGAAAAAATGATTAGACCACTCTTTCTTTAATTTCTTGTCCATTTAAAAGTCTGCTTCCACTTAATCTACATTAATCTGGACAAATATAACAACAAAAAAGTAATTATAATAATATTTAACATAATATTTTAATAACATAATTAAGTTTAATTTCAGAGCTGATTTCTGGCCATTTCGCATGGTTTTATTGACAGTGACAAAAATCACTACCGTTCCTACATCACTAGCAATAACATTGTGCTGACAAATACAGTGCTTTTAGTCATTGCATGGTTTTGTGTTCATTGTTTCCCCCAGGTGATAAACCTTTAGTGGAACAAGGCATTAAGATGAACAAGGAATTGAAGAAAACAGCAATATATACACAATATATATTTCCATACACAGTGGTTCGCGGATGGAAAACTATACTGTATTCCCTGATTGGTCTTATAGCTATTTATTTGTTTTAAGTTTTCTTTGTTAGTCAATGTGAAACAAACAGGAAAACAACTAAATGTTCCACCATTAGGTGGCAGCAGATGGCAACTAGACTCTGAGTGGTTGAATCCATCCATTTCTTTTCATCCACTTATCCGTTATGGGGTCACAGGAGTAGCAGTCTCCACAGCTGCCACCCAAATCACATTGCACCATACCATACCTCATACCTACGTGCGGGTGGTGAGTCCACTGGAAGACAACCTCCCTTAGTGGGATTTCAGCTTGCCCAGTATAGGTGAACCCTGGGGTTTCACACACAAGACAGAGACATTGTCTCTGGGCCAAAGTGAAGGCTGAGTGGTTGAATGTCTTTCTTCAATTCCAAGTATATCAGTGTTGTTTTCAACTAAACAGACTCAGGATTTTTGTGTATGAAAAATGATTAATTCAAGGAACAAATCAAATACGGTGTGTATTTGAGTGTGTATCAGACCACGGGGAAGGTTCTTTTCCACGGTCTAACAATCAGTTAGCATCTAGCCATTCCTGTCCTCACTCCCTTTCCTCATCACATGACTTGGTCCAAACTTGAGGAAGATCTGGACATAACTAAGAGTCCTGAGGAAGTCTTACAGATTATTTTTTGCTACATCAATGCTCAACATGTGTTCCCTTCGATTTGTATCTGTAGGACGATCGCCTACTGTCAGTGGGTGGACAACCTGGAGGAAACCCAGAAGCTTCTGGCCATGAGTGGACCTCTGAGTGACACGCTCAAGTGGATTCTGAGTCACCTGAATGGCAGCATGGTGCGCAGAGAAATGTATGGCCATGGAATTGGACGCTTCTCCAAGGAGGAGGTGTACACCTTGATGGAGAAGGACATGAGGACACTGGCCACACTGCTTGGTAGGGATGATGACAAATGTGTGTGTATTTTTTTACTGCTACCTAGAGGAAAAAGAAGAAGAAAAACAAGCATTTTTTTCATCGTAAATATAAATGTTTGTGTACAAACAGAGCACTTTTTTAGAATTATATTCTACTCATCAACTGATAATTGGACAACAGACAACATGAATAACCCAATACTTCATCTTCTTTTGGCTTGACCTCTTTTTTTAGGGGTTGCCACATTGAGTCAACATCTTCCATCTCCCCCTGTCCTCTGTATCTTCTACTCTAACTCCAACTACCTCCATGTCCTCCCTCACTGCATCCATCAATCTCCTCTTTGTCTTTTACCTGGTAGCTCCATCTCTAGGATCATTCTTCTACCAATGTATTCACTGTCCCTTCTCTAAACATAAACCATCTCAATCTGTCTTCTTTAGCTTTTTCTCCAAACCTTCCTGTCTGTGTTGTCCATCTAATCACCTCGTTCATGATCCTGTCCATCCTTGTCTCTCCTAAAGAATCAGTCTTCTACCAATATAACCACTGTCCCTCCTCTGAACTTGTCAAATCACCCATTACTAATGAGAACTATAGCTCCACTAGAGGGAGCCCAAGTTTTTTTTCTTTGTAACCAAGGTTCTAAAATGAATTTTATAGTTTTTTTTCCAAAACAGTTTTCTTGGACAGTGTTGACAAAACAAGGGGAAGACTTTACTTCCGTACAAATGTGTCTCAACACAGTCGGAGTTGTGACGTCAGCTCAGAGACACTTTATCCGCTCTGCTACTTTAGCTCGGCCAGAATAAATGTGTTTCGCATCGATCCATTTGTGCCATTTTGCCCGACCATTATTCCTGTGAAATGGAAAGTTGTTCTCAGACTGGCGGCGTCAGAACTGCACCCTGACCACAGCACTTGTTTCTCTAGTGGTCTGTCAGAGAGTCCAATGTCCGACACGTGAATACCGACTGCTCCATTGCTGCTCTTCCAGCTTCCTCTTGGATTCATTTACAGCCATAAACACATCGTAGATCGACCTATGATGAGTTTCATTTTACTCACCGTGGCATTTCTATTGAAAATGTTCATAGAAATGTTATAAATTTCTCTGCCCATCACTTTACTTGTGCAACAATTTCTGTCTGTTCTCTGTCCTCCAGGGGATAAAAAATACTTTATGGGTTCTAAAATGTCCACGTTAGATGCTACAGTCTTTGGACATCTCGCACAGGCCATGTGGACGCTCCCTGGGACACGTCTGGAACAACTCATCAAAGGTCAGTGGGTCCATTCAGAACACAGACAGATTGTCAAAAGAGGTTCCTTGTTTTGGGGGATTTCATGGTCACAATTAAATCCTTCAAAGTGGATTTTTATGAAGATGATTGACGGATCTTGGTAATATAGGGAAGATCTGAACTTTTAAAATCAAAAATTAGAAAATTTAACTTTTTGCTGCAATAAACAAATGAAGGTAAGACAGCAAACTCCTTGACAATGTGATTAACACCACTGCACACAACAAATTGTGGACTCGGCAAGTAACACGTCACCTCAGTTTAAGCGCCCGGGGAGCAGTGAGTGGTAACCTGAGAGCCGAGGAAGCTTACCACCATAACCAGAGATGTGAAATAAACTAGTGATCTTTTTTTTTTTTTTTTTTTACCCTTTTTGTCTTATGCAACTGTCAGGTTAACACTGCTGGGCTACCAAGGGGAACCTTGGTTTTGTGTTTTTAATCTAATTTATAATCTAATTTCTGACTAGTGCATTTAATGGCTAATTTGGGAGTTTTATTGACAGCTACTGATAATCACTTCCATTACAGACTTGTTCACTCTGTGATCTGACCAAGGACTGAAACCTTGATACATTGATTTTGGTAGATAAGTTATAAACACAATTAGGATAAAAAATAGGTAAAACTGTTTTTTTTTTGTCAAATTGCACTTTGTCTATTTGAAAATTAAGGTGTAATTTATAATTTAATCTAATTTCCCCATTTGCTACTGCTGGAGGTGGTAAAATTAAAGATAAAGAGGGAAAGGTTTACAGGACCGTTGTGAGATCAGCCATGATGGATGGATTAGAGACACTAGGAATAGGTAGAAGACAGGAGACAGAGCTGGAGGTGGAGGAGTTAAAGATGCTGAGATTCTCTTTAGGAGAGACAAGGATGGACAGGATCAGGAATAAGGTGATTAGAGGGACAACACAGACGTGACGGTTTGGAGAAAAAGCTAGAGAAGCCAGATTGAGATGGTTTGGACATGTTCAGAGGAGGGACAGTGGATGCATTGGTAGAAGAATGATCCTAGAGATGGAGCTACCAG
>JAFBJS010013062.1:35297-50845 GCA_016785265.1 Paraplagusia blochii
AGGAGATAGATGGATGCAGTGAGGGAGGACATGGAGGTAGTTGGAGTTGGAGTTGAGGATAGGGTGTGATGGAAATTGTTGACTCGCTTTGGCAACAGCTGAAAAAGAGACAAGCCGAAAGGAGAAGAAGAAGATTTATAATATCATTTTTATTCTACTTTTTCTGCCTGTAGTTCCAAATTCTCCCTATAAACAGTACTAAAATGACTAAAATCATTTAAGTGCTATTGTTTTTAGACATGACTTCTTCACAAATACTTCTTATACATTTTTTTATACATATAAATATATATGTTTTGGTCTTGTGACACATTGTGACACAGGAGTCAAAATGTTTGCCCACTCCTGCATTATATAGTCAACAGCAAGTAAAATGTTATTTATTTATGTTTTTTTACTTATTAAACAGGCCTTCACCTGTTTCACTAATTACCACCTAAACCGAACGTATCAACCCATATGACTGCGATATACCGTCGGTCATATGCAACTCTTTCAGCCTCTGGCACTTCACATTCTAACTGCCTACTCAGTTTTTGCACTACTGACAGGTCCAAATGCATAAAACATGTTGTACTGTCAAATATATTTAAATGTATGTGAATAACAAATGTCCTGCCACCTGGTTGTCATGTTTGTAATAGCTGTGACCACAAGCCTGTCCGAGGGAAATTATACCGTACTTTATAAATGCATTTATAAATCACAAGATTCTGCAAAGCCCTCTGTGCGTACTTGGCCGCGCCGGACATAAACCGGGACGACGTCCTGCGATGTCCGGACGCGAGTGGAAGTGCATAAAGATAAGAGGTTGGCCGCGGAGCAGAGCTGCCTATCACTGTTTAATCAGACACGGGCATGGATGGAGACCTTCAGATCTTCCTGCAACACAGTCTGACTTCAGCCCAGCAGTTAGGAAGTCACACATGTCCTGTTCCATACAAGCAATTACCAACTCTTCTACCTCTATGGGAAAAAGACTGGAAGAGCAACAAGCTTGTTATTTTACTTGCTTTTGACAGCTTGAGCGTAGCATTGGACAAAGTGAGTGTGTGTGTGTGTGTGTGGAGGGCAGTGTTTGCACACACACACATGTCTGCGTTGATCCTCGTGTGTGTCCATCCCTATTTGCATTTGTGTGTGCTTGACCAAGTGCATATGTATGTGTGGCACAGTGGACCAGAACAGAGCTCTGACAGTAGCAGGACTCCTGCTCGCTGATGCCTGCCTGCAGGAGCTGACAGCGGCCTGGACTGTCAATCAGTGTCTGCACACTTGCCATCTATTCACATCATCCTCTCTTGTTAACTTCAAATCCAGCTCTGCACGCTTTGTGTATGTGAGAGAGACAGAGGTTTTTTTTTTTTACCATGTGTATTATTCATTTCTGTAATTTGTTGATGTCCCTGTCCCTGATCTCAGTTCTCTGTTTCACATGTAATTTAGGGAACATTTTTTTTTTACACTTTGATATGTGCATTGGTACATTTTTGGTCTCAGCATTGGCAGCACCACTGCTCTTTGTTAAAATTTTTTATTTTTATTTTTTATTTACCTTCTTGCACATGAAGATGTACACACACACCTTCTTCTCCCTCTGGCTTGTCCCTTTTTCAGGGGTTGCCACAGTGAAGAAATGTCCATCTGCCCCTGTCCTCTGTATCCTCAACTCTGACTCCAACTACCTCCATGTCCTCCCTCACTGCATCCATCAATCTCCTGTTTGTCTCCTACCTGGTAGCTCCATCTTTAGGCTCATTCTTCTACCAATGTATCCACTGTCCCTCCTCTAAACATGTCCAAACCATCTCAATCTAGCTTTTTCTCCAAACCTTCCTGCCTGTGTTGTCCCTCTAATCACCTCATTCCTGACCCTGTCCATCCTTGTCTCTTCTAAAGAGAATCTCAGCATCTTTAACTCCTCCACCTCCAGCTCCCTGAACTATACTGTACATCACAGGTATATATATTAGGGGTGTGTCGATTCACTCACATAACGATTCGTTTCATTCTCTCGATTCACAGGCTACGATCCGATTCAGGAATGATTCATTAAAAATATATATATATATATATTAAACAAATGATCCAGTTTGATCCGATCCGGTTCAGTTCAGATCCAAACCAATCCAAAACGATTAATTTGCATATCCCTAATATATATATATATATATATATAGTGTATATTAGTGGTGTGACTATTCACTCACATAACGATCCGATTCATATCTTGATTCACAGGCTACAATCCGATTCAGGAACGATTCATGAAAAAATATTTAACAATCAATCCAGTTCGATCTGATTCGGTTCAGTTCGATCCAAATCAATCCAAAACGATTAATTTGCACATCCCTAATATATATGTTAATATATACTCAATGCAGCTTGGTGTTTTTGTTTTGATCTTAATTTACTTTTCTATATAGTTTATATTTTGTATTTTTATTGTATTTCATTTCATTTAATTCAAATGTTTATATTTATATTTACATTCATTCATCTTTACTAGATTCCATACTTAAGTGAGTACACTTTACACAACCAGAACTACTTCTTTTTTATTTCATACGGCCCACAATGCCGTATGACTTAGAATTAGACAGACTTTATTGATCCACATGGGCAACTGTTAAAATAACAAATAAAAGCTTTTGGATTCTCTTGATTATTGGTAAAAAAAAAAAAAAACAACTGTAAAAGTTTAAGTATGTTTTCATTCAATATTAACTGTTCAGATAGAACAAGTTAAAAGTGATTCTTTGATTAATGTTGTGCAGCAACCATGCACCTCATGTCAGAAGTGATCCCTGCCTACATGCAATCAGGCCAAACACTGGTACTAGAAGAAGGAGAGTAAATGCCTCAGCCGTCAAAGGTAATTATCTCCTTTTTCACCTTCAGTGAATGTCTGCTAAAGACAACTGGACCTGTGATTGATTAGCTGTGGCCCAGACCTTTTGGATTTGACAACAGAGCCACCATTCTCTGAGGAGACAGAGAGAATGAACCAGTCATTCATCTGTGCAAATGCCAGCCAAACAGTGACCACTGGTAAACACAAGATCAATTAGGCACTTGATTATCCGGGGAGAGAGTGCATATGTGCACAGATGTGTTTCAGAGTTTGTTTAACTTAGGGATAAGGAAAATTGTTAAGAATATTGAAAACTTTCAAAAGTGTTAATTTACATAAATTGCAGCCGTTTATGACTGTGTTACTAGGAACAGACGTACATTATTGGCCCTGAAATTTTTTCCTTTTGTTTAAAAACTGTGAAATGTTTAAATGACATCTGCAAAATTTGTCATGTTTTTTCAACACTCCTTAGTTAGTCACACATACAAAGAGCATATTTTTTCTAACTTTCTACAAAAATGATCAGAAATTAAAAAAAAAAAAAAAACATATTAAAAGGTATTGATTATCTACTAACATATATAACCTTTTTTAACAAAAAAAGAGCGTTTGGAAGGAACAATTTTCTTTTAGAAAAAGGCAAAGAAGGAGCTGACACCAGAAACACATGCACTTTCTGATAGAAAATAAAATGCACATGTTCAAAGATAATAATGAGACAACAGATAACTAAAATTAGACATAGAAATTTCAGTTAAAAGAAAGGTTTTAATTTCATGTCTTATATACATATTAAATTGAGCAAAGTATCAATTTACTAAAGTATTGTTTTAATCAGCATACAGAAATAGATAGATAGATAGATAGATAGATAGATAGATAGATAGATAGATAGATAGATAGATAGATACCTGTAGATAGATAGATAGATAGATAGAAAAAAGTCATTTTATTAAATCATAATTTCTTATATTCATATAATATTCTTTATTTTATTTAATCAATCTTTTTAGAATGCAGAAACCTGACCGGATGTTGACAGTTTATTTTACGGAAGTTAAGGTACCTTCCCTGTTACTCCGTAATTATACAACTTCAAATGTTCAATATAAAAATAAACGTATCCTAAGTTGTTAAATCTCCCTCTTACCACCTATAATATTTTCTTTACATAGAAAAAAATACATGGTTTGTCTTATCTTTGTTAAAAAAAAAAAAAAAACGTATCTAAGAAAAAGTACCTCGTTTTTATCGAGTTTATAAGCAACAAATATTTTTACAAACCATATTATGTTAATTATGAATAAAACTGTGATATAATTATAATAAAAATTAAAAATATAGGCGAAATTTAAAAAAAATACATCGCAAACACAAATAATGGCAATGTTTATTTATTATTTCTCTTTGGTTCTCATATGTCCGACTGTCTTTGAAGGCAACACAGGGTAATCGCAGGACTCAGTTGTGACAACTTCCCTTTAACGGGTGAAAAGGTATTGACACATAGACCTACATTTACCGTAAGTAAATCCTTTAGGTAGTGCTGCTTTACGTTAAGGTGAACAGGAAATAACTGTTAAAGACACCGTTTGTATCAGACAGCTTTTAGCCCGTTTGCAGGCTAGCTGTACGGCTAATATCTCTGGTTCTATGTAAACAGCAGCAGTAGTAGCTTCGTTATCGGAGCAGTTAACAGCTCAAAGCCATGTTAATGGACTGTTTTAGTTACAGTAATGTATTTTAAACCAACACACAAGTCCGCGACATACTGGAAGACCAGATCAGCACTAGTGTTAGTTCAGTATAATTGCAGTGTACAGTTCCGCTGTTGTTTCCGGTTTTTCTTGTAGATATTACACCATAGAAGGTTGACAGCTGGGCTCTTGGTTGTTTACTATAACGATTGACTAAGTCTGCAGGCAGCAGAGTCAGTTTAATGTGATAAACATCTAACATATTGCATCATCATGGTAGTTCTGCTGTGTCTCACTGTGTCTCACTGTGTTAGTGACTGTGTAGATTCTCAGTCATTCAGGTAATTCAATCCAAAATGAGTTACTTCAAGGGCAACTGGACATAGTAGGTTTCTTGAAGACATTTCACTTCTTCATCCAAGAGGCTTCTCTTAACAGATGAGGAGGACCAAGACATAACCATTCATCCACCTGTAATGTTGTTTTGTTGCTCACTTCCAGAAAATTATAATGTGATCAGACCGTGGTTTCATCACAAAAAAGAGAGACAATTGATACCAATACAGTTGTATTGGTATCAATTGACACCGCCCCATTCACACCTCTAAGTGAACATCCAGCTCACCTGGACCAGGGTGTGATCCATCACCCAGCTAACCTCACCTCCCTCTTCTAGCCTTTTGTTTTCTACAACCAGGACTCCCCTGTAATCGGTTACTGTTGAAGAAGCCTCTTGGATGAAGATGTGAAACATCTTCAAGAAACCTACTTTGTCCAGTTTCACTCGAAGTAACTAATTTTGGATACTCATTGCGAGTTTTCCCCTAAATCCATAACGAAAGCCAGGAGTTTTCCGTGAACAAACATTTCTAGGTTTGTAGATCAATAACCAGTTTTTCAACTTTTTTTTTAAGCCAAGGGTTTTCACAATTTTTCATCTGGAATTCTTCCAATCATTCTTAATCACAGTTTTTTACAGGATGTAAATAAACACAACGTTTGTTTCCATGTCTCATTTTAAAGGCACATTGTGTTTTGTTTTTTTTTTCCTGCAGCACACCTGATTATATCTTGCAGAACACTACTGTGCTGCAGTGCATTAGTTAGAAAAACACTGGTTTACATCAGTAGTATCATGAGCAGGGAAATCACATCAACAGGAAACTCCTCCACAGTGTTGTTTATGTTGAAAATATCAAGTTTTATTGAAAACTAATTTAAAAACAAAAGTCTTTAATCAGTATAGAACAAATTATAGGATTTTTGAAAGCTACTCTATTTAGTATTTGTGCTGTTCGTAGAATTCTGCTAATCCCATTCCTTCCTTGTTATTCTCTCCCTATATTCTAAGGTCATGCATTCGACACCATCCCTAATCAGTACATTGTTCACAACCAGGTAATTGGTGGAGGCACTTCCTCCCCAGTAGATCCCCCGTTTCTCCTTCAATCTCCATCTGCTCCAGAGTTCCCTATGTTAACTCTGTTGAGCATGTTTTACTATATCTGTCTGCGGCGACGTTCCAGAAGTGGGACTCGAGGAGAGGCTCTGACCAGTCGACGTGCCGTGGAGTCCGGCCAGCGGGCAGTGTTGCCGGTCAGCGTGGAAGTGGAGCAGTATGCTAAAGAGGTTCTGGACTTCAGCTCTCACTATGGGAGTGAAAACAGCATGTCCTACACCATGTGGAACTTGGCAGGAGTGCCCAACGTTTACCCCAGTTCAGGGGACTTCACTCAGGCAGCTGTGTTCAGAGCTTATGGGAAATGGTGGGAACAGTGTGCCAGTGCTCCTCCACCTTTCCGCCGCACACCGAAAGACTTCCACAGTCAGGATTACATCGAGCTGGGTTTTGAGGAACCCGTGTACCCCACAGCAGTGGAGGTTCTTGAAACTTATTATCCAGGAGCCATTGTTCAGATTTTGGCCTGCTCTCATAATCACTTTTCACAGAACCCACCCACTGATGTTAGGTAATAACAGCTATGTTTTTGCATAAAAAAAATCCTCATTTGTTCATGTTGTATGAGTTGCAGCCTTTGGTAAAAATGAATGTGTGTATTTCTACCATCTAGGTGGGAGGTACTGTGGTCAGGAGAGCCCACAAAGATGCTGACACCTCAGGCACGTCAGTTTTCTCCCAACATTAAACTCATCAGCTTTCCCACCAACCTGCTGCGACTGGAGGTCAACAGTTCTTTGTTGGATTACTACACCGAGTTGGACGCTGTTATTCTCCACGGAGTGAAACACAGGCCCATGCCAGCTCTTTATAAGCTGCATGTCATTGACATTAATGATGTGAGTGATGGTGAGGAGGAGCTGCCTGACGTGGGTGGTGGTTTCAGGCAAGGTGGAGATGGAAAAAACCAGAGGACTGGGAACGGCTACTTTGACAAGATGCCATATGAGGTAACGGCAGAACAAAATGAGTCACTCAGTGCTGAGAAGAAGAAAACACCAGTTTTTAATCATTAGTTAAAACCGAACATTTGAAGCCAGGTTCTCAAATAAAAGAAAAATATACTGTATAACCCTGAACTAACTCCCTGAATTAATTTCAACTTCAACTTTTGTTTATAGTGCCAGATCATAACAACCGTTATCTCAAGGGACTTCGCAAACCATTTTGTACAATAAACAAGATCCAGTAAACAGAAGGTAAACACCTTCCGCCCTTATAGACCCTCACATCGGCTGAGGAACAACTCCCAAAAACACCCAGAAAGGGGGAAAAAAGGAAGAGACCTCAGGGTGACAGACAGTTGAGGGGGTCCTCACCCAGGATGGACAGGTGGACTGCAAGAAGAGAGATAGTCGCAGGTGGAAAGAAAACACAATATGTATTTAACGGTTAATGAACAAAAGTCTTTTGTTGAAGTCTTTTGCACAGTCCTAGGTCTAGTCCAGTGCTTCCCAATCTTTTTCTGTTACGCCCCCCCAGCAAGAAGACAACAATTCGCGCACCCCCCCCACCACCCACTCTCCGCCGCAACTATAAATAACAGCATTTGTCTGTAAAATAGTTCTAGGTACACCTCTGCATAACGTCCTATCCTTGTTAACATAAAGAAAACAAAAAAAAGAGATATAGTTCAACTTACAAGGATGTGCAATGACACTTTATTGTAGTACGGCGGAAAAAAAAGCATGTTCCCCAGGGTCATGCGCCCCCACCCCCCACCAGCATTGCACCGCGCCCCCCCAGGGGGGCCCGCCCCACACTTTGAGAAGCACTGGTCCAGTCCACTAACTATAATGTCCAGGAAGAGAAGGGTAATAATTTGGAGGTGAAGTCCAGAGTTCCATGTGATACTGAAGTCACTGTACTGTCGTGATTTATTATTTAAACCATTTAAAAATTTAAATCATGTATTTCACAGGTTTGGTCTTAGATTAAAGATGAAAAAAAAATATTAATACATTTGCTTTTATATTTGTACATATATTTTCACAGAGTATTCTGGCCTCAACTGCAAGAATTCTCTTTAACTAAGAACTTTACATAGAATATACTTATTTAAAACTTTTCATATCTCAACCAGTTTCACCCTGTAGATGCTGAGTAGAAGGATGAACCGTACTTGTGGCCTGCTTAGTTTTGGTAACGAAACAATCTTTTTAGTCACCCAAAAGTAACTCTCAATTATCGCTTACTTCATTTGTGTCAAACTCAAGGCCCGGGGGCCAAATCTGGCCCGCAAAATAATTCTGTATGGCCGTCGGTCAATTAAAAAACCGACGAGGTTTTTTTGAAGTGTCTATAGATCAGAGTTTCTCAACCTGATGAATTAAAAGTAGTTTTGTTACACAGCAATGAACAGTAATTGCTGTTTATAACTGTAATTAAGTATTTATTAACTGCAGTAACATGTATTAATAGGTTATGAAGTTGTGGCATCTGCAGAGATTGCTGGTAAAAATAAGTTTGACACCGTTGCCTTAGTTTACCAGTATTAAATTAGATTTAAACAAGTAAAGAATATGACGTACAGCGTCAGAATACAATGTTCTCAGGGTCCTAGAATCCAGACCTGGCTCTAATGAAGGCCACGTTCACTAACAGACGAAGCCATTGTGATACTTGATCTCCAATCCTCTCGCGGACACGGAGTCATTTTCATGCCACGCAGATGCATAATGTCGTCTGAGGCGAGCGTCAAAACACCGTCAGTGTTCTTCATATTCCCTCTCTTATCTCGGCTCCAAACCGCTGCCATTAGCAGCAGTCTTCACGAACCGCTCTGTGTTTGTTACAGAAAGACAATACAGCTATTATCTGTCACCTGATATCTCCCCGACACTGTGCATTGTTAATACGCGGCAACACACACACACACATGCGCACGTGTGAGCGCACTCATTCTTTCTCTTTGAGAGGCACGCGAACAAAGTGCAAAAACAAACTGGCTCACCTTGCCACTGATCCTGTTATCAGTGCGTTGTGTCCCAGATAATAACCGTTTAGATCTGCCTGCCAGAGGGGGCACGATTAACATTCTTTACTCCGCTCTGTTCTTTACAAGGTCCCACTACTCTTCAGTGTTCTCTGATAATGTTTTGTCTTCCGCAGCCCTCTCCTGGAGTCACACCATCTTTAGCTGTCTTCTCTTTCCCTGCGCTGCCCTTGTTTCCTACTCTCCGAATCTTCACCTTCTCCCTCTCCTTTCTGCTCCTAACCTTTCTGCGCTTTTTTTTCCATCCTCAGCTCATCCAGCTGATACTGAGCCACCTGACCCTGCCAGACCTCTGCCGTCTGGCCCAGAGCTGTAAGTTGCTGCACCAGCACTGCTGTGACCCTCTGCAGTACACCCAGCTGAGTCTGCAGCCTTACTGGGCCCGTCTGAGTGATGCCTCCCTGGGACACCTGCAGAGTCGCTGCACCCTCCTCCAGAGGCTCAACCTGTCCTGGACGGGCAACCGTGGTGCCCTCACCTCTACCGGTTTCAGCAGGTTAGACAGTCAGCAGCTGATGAGGCCTCAAAGTGACACGACATTGTAAAAGTAGCTGTAACTTAGGAGCAGAGGGCCACACCGAGACCAGAAGATAAACTATTTTTCTCAGTGTATTTGGATGCACTTCAGTCCTTCCTCTGACTTCTCTCCAACTGTCATTTCAGTTTCATCAAGGCTTGTGGTCACAACTTGGTGTGTTTAGAGCTGTCGTGCTGTCATTTCCTGAATGAAGCCTGTCTGGAGGTCATCTCCCAGACTTGTTCAGAGCTGCAGGAGCTCAACCTGTCCTCCTGCGACCGCTTACATTCACAGGCTTTCACTCACATCTCTAAACTGATCCGCCTCCGCCGACTTGTGCTCTACAGGACGAAGATAGAGGTGAGAATGGTCTTAACACATGAGTCCTGTTCTGGAACAAAGTTAAAGTCTTTCATTTGTCTTCACAGGCAACTTCATGTTTAAAATGATACATGATTTTATCCAAAAAAGCTGCACAGTGAAAATGCCACCCGCAGCACAATAACATCTAAATCAGGAGTCTCAAACTTGCGGCCCGTGGGCCATTGCGGGCCGGTGGAATGAGTTTTTGTGGCCCCCACCTCGATGTGAAAGTTGAATTTATAATAATATAATATAGGTAAATCCTATAGTTTTCAAAACCCTGATCCACAGTCTTTTCTGGCTCGGTGTTGTATTACCGTAATTTCCGGACTATAAGCCGCAACTTTTCTCACACAATTTCAACCCCCTTGAAATTGTGACGCGGCTAATGTATGCATTTTTTCTAACTGCTCCAGTAGAAAAGGTAAGAGTGAGACAGGTGGTGTCGAGGAAGACGCAAGTCACAACCGCCAACAAACACCATAGAAGAAGAAGAAGTATAACGTACGGTAATGTGCTTTGTACATGAATAAAATTAGCATAAACTGACCCTCATCATGGAAAATGCAAAAAGAATGCGGCACGTGCGGCTTATTTATGTACAAAATGTTATTTCCTTTATTGGGTGCGGCTTATAGTCCCGAAACTGATTTTTTTTAATAAATTTTTTTCTTTTGTATATTAAAATTATTTGTGAAAATTAAACTAATCATTTTTTTGGTAAATTGTGATACATTTTAACCCATGGGCAAAAGAAGATTATGTCCAATGATTCCACTGACAGTCAGTACGTATCTTATCAGTTGCATGTGGTGGGTGAAAAAAAGCAAAAACAGGTCAGAATGATGTTGTACGGACTCTAAACAGGACTTTAAACATACGCCTCAAAGAGTTGTAACAAAGAATTTGGACAAATCTCATCCCTTACACTAGAATATTGACAGAATTTATTTTTTTTAAGAACTTTATTAATCCTTCAGGAAATTATGCCTCTGAATTTTAATCCATCACCATAGTGAGCAGGGAGGAAGTGTGCAGGGACGATATTTTGCTCAGGGCACCTCAGCGGAAACTTTGCGATAGGGGGGTTCGAACCGGTGACCTCGTGGAGCCAAGTCAGTTTCCTTAACCACTAGGCCACCAACTGAAAAACTTTAGTCAGTCACGGCAATATCGAGTCTAAAACTCCTGGTCGGTTGGGTTACTGGAAACACACATTTTACTTTGGCCTAATGTCGACCCATCATTTAATTAAAAGTACCATTACAGAAGTGACGGATAGAGATTCATCTACAGTTGTGATTATTATTCAC
The DNA here is from genome assembly GCA_016785265.1 of Paraplagusia blochii. NCBI lineage: Eukaryota > Metazoa > Chordata > Actinopteri > Pleuronectiformes > Cynoglossidae > Paraplagusia > Paraplagusia blochii. The sequence continues at coordinate 46,502 of JAFBJS010013062.1, forward strand.
AGTTATTACTCACTAAAGAGGGAAGGTAATAAAAGAACTAAATAAATGAAAACTGCGTTGCGGTGCAGAATGAACTAGGTCATCTCTGAGCTCAGGCAGTGTGAAGACAGACGCAGGCGCTCCATGTGTTCAGGTTGGAGCTTGTCTGTCATGTCGCGGCGTTCAGAGACCTGAGAGTTTTTCCAGCCTCTGTTATCTCTCAGCGTGTTGTTGTGGGCAAGAGGTAAAGAGTAGAGTTTCTGCGGTGGAGCCAGACGACACACCGCAGGTTGTTTATACTCAGGCAGACAGACAGTGAGTTGTGTGTCTCTTTTTTTTTTTTTAGCCTCCACACATCAACTGTCATTACGCCATGACTGTTCTAATTAAATGGCTCAGTCAGCACACAGAGGCATTTACAGTGATGCCAGGGAGAGACACCAGTGGCTTCTTTCATGTCTGACACTTTCTCCTGCCACTGAGGTTTCACATGTTGACAGTTGCAGTGTTGAAATCCCCGTGTCTCAATCCCAGTTGTAGCGAAGACTCTAGCCTCACTGTGCTGACACTGACACAAAAGTTATCACTTAGAGAGATCCCCAGAATATTCGGAAAGTACTGTTCATTCTGACTTCTGTGGAATAATAAAATGCTTTTGTGATAACCAGAGGTAACTAGCTGTGACTTACTTCCCGTTTCTAATCATCACTTCCGCAGCAAACTGCCATCCTGAGCATCCTGACCTTCTGCATCGAGCTGAGGCACCTGAACCTGGGGAGCTGCGTGAGGGTGAGTCTCTCTGGACCTGGATCTCAGCTGCAATTAGTTAAACAAAAGAGTCAGGAGTGATCTGTGATAGAAGAGAGTCAGCTAAGGTGAAGGGAAAGGTTCACAGGACAGTGGTGAGACCAGCCATGATGGATGGATTAGAGACACTAGGAATAGGAGCTGGAGGTGGAGGAATTAAAGATGCTGAGGTTCTCTTTAGGACAGACAAGGATGGACAGGATCAGGAATGAGGTGATTAGAGGGACAACACAAACAGGATGGTTTGGAGAAAAAGTTAAGAGAAGACAGATTAAGATGGTTTGGACATGTTCAGAGGAGGGACAGTGGATACATTGGTAGAAGAATGATCCTACAGATACCAGGTAAGAGATAACGAGGAGATTGATGGATGCAGTGAGGGAGGACATGGAGGTAGTTGGAGATAGAGTTGAGGAAACAGAGGACAGGGGAAGATGGAAGTTGTTGTCGCCGTGGCAACCCCTGAAAAAGGGACAAGCCGAAAAGGAAAAGAAGACGAAGCTTTCTGTAATGATGAAATAATATCAACGCACTTCAAACTCAGACAACGGATCTACTTGATGTCATTTGTGTGAGTACGGCGCCCCCGTTGTCTGTTAAATTACATCTGCTTTCATCTTTGTATGAAATTAGAAAACATAGCCAACATTACTGGCTGCCAAAAAAAAAAAAAAAACAAGCAACATCTCACAGACATGGATCATTTTTATGAAAAAAAAAAACAAAGAAAAAAGTTGTTTTTATTTTCTTTTTTGATGTTGACAGTGATGATTATAATGATAATGGTGGGTTTCTCAGTTCTGCTCTAAGACAGCAGGCGTTATATAAGAGCAGTCGGCACATTCATCAGTCGTGGGCTCTGTTTTATGGCCCGAATTTTAAAGAGTTTGTTCAAGTTTGTTCAACGTTAGTTGGTTTAACACCGACCCACTGTGACCCTGTTCCTTCTCAATGCACAAGGACATTATTTTATGGCATCTATAGAAGCAGAAACTATATAGAAAGACATTGTCCTCATCTGCCTCTTAATCAAATACAAATAGAAAAATGAATCAATCCCTTTTTTAATAGCTTTTTTAATTTTGTGAATAATTTATCTTTCAATTAAAAAAAAAACTTTTCAATTAAGAGCTGCCTTTTTAAAACTTTCAACTTTCTCTCATTACCATTAAGGCATCTGGCATTTATTGTAGTTCAGTTTAGTTTGATTTCGTGTTTTTTGTGTGAAATATTTCTATTAAAGTAAACTTTAGACTATTATGTATTTTTACCTATTTTATTCTTATACTTTTTCACTTTTCAACGTCAACTTTTATTTGTTTATACTGCCAGATCATAACAGCCGTTATCTCAAGGCACTCGACAAGCAAAACTAGGAGCGTACACGCAAACATATATAGGCATGCAGTAACAGGTAACTACAGATAGATAGTAGGGGTGTGACGATTCACTCACATAACGATCCGATTCGTATCTCGATTCACAGGCTACGATCCGATTCAGGAACGATTCATACAAAATATTAAACGATCGATCCAGTCTGAAAAAGTTTGATAATTTTTTTAGTTTTAGTTCAATTTTTTTTTAAAGAAGTAAATTAAGGAATATCATAAAAACATGGTTGAATAAGAAAGAATTAGCCAAAGGCTAGTTTTCATCCGTTGTCCCCTGGCCATGATGTAAAAAGGCAATAAGCACAGAATAAATATACAATAGAAAACTTTTTATACAATCAAGAAATATTTTTCAGCTTCATCTGGCATCTGCTGTCGAATTGCATGAACATTTACAAGATTTTTTTTTTACACAATTTGTCAATATAGTCTTTAAAGCAGAGCTGTGAATCTAATATTAACCCAATATATTTATACTGATTGACAGTTTGTATTTTATCTCCATTAACAAGTATATCAGGATCAGGTGACTCTCTACTTGTTTTAGTGAAATCCATGTCTACAGTTTTAGAAAGGTTTAGCTGAAGACATCACTCCTGTAACCAGATTGTCTCACAGGACATTGGTTTGTAATATAACGAGCGATAGATTCCGTTATTGCCTTGGACTTTGCCGAGTTATTGCCGAACTGCGGTTGGAAAAACCTGTATTTTATTCTGTCCGCTGCAGTGGGCGGGGTCATGGAGCAGGAAACCGATCTAAGGACAAAAGTCCGAACCATCCGACCGTTTTACTCCACTGTCGTTCGATCGGAGCTTTATGGACCGGTGCCCTCGGATCGTGTAGGTCAGAGACGAATAACCGATCCAGAACGATTAATTTGCACACCCCTAATAGATAGATAAATACCCCCTGGCCTTAAAGACCCTCACACCGGCTAAGGAACAACTTCCAAAAAACCCCGACAGGTGAAAAAGAGGAAGAAACGTCAGGGTGACAGACAGTGGAGGGGATCCTCACCCAGGACCGACAGGCCGGCCGCAAGAAGACAGACATTAGCAAGAGGAAAAGAAAAAAAAAAAAATTATTTTTAATATAATGGTTTATAAAGAACACTATAAAGTTTTTTGCAGAGTCTATTAAATCCAGTTCATAGCAAAGTCCTGGGTCCAGACCACAAACTATAGGGTCCAGGGGGAGAAGGGTCATCATTTGGAGGCGAAGTCCAGAGTTCAGTTCACGGCTATGGGATCCTTGGGGAGAGAATAAAGACACGAGGTCCCCGGCCAAATGTGTTAGCAGTGAAGGAAGTAAGGAATAAAGGAAGAGAAAGACAGTGGAGGACAAGAAAGGACTCAAGGGGCCAGTCAAAGGCCTTTTGATATTTGAGTTTCAATAAACAGCTTTTAAAACTCAAAGCAAACGTATAGAGAAGATGTAAATTTCTGATTCATCTGTCCCTCAGATTGAGGACTATGATGTGGTGGCCAGTATGTTGGCCGCCCGCTGTCGCTCCCTCCGCTCACTGGACCTGTGGCGCTGCAGAAACCTGACGGACCGAGGCCTCGCTGAGCTGGTCACTGGCTGCAGGTCAGTGTCTTCCTTCATTTCAGTCTTAGTTTGAATCCAGATTTGAACTACAAACCAGGTAACGCACTAAAGTCTGCAAAATCCCAGTCTATGTGTGTTTGCTCTGGGTCTGGTCAGGATGCTGGAGGAGTTGGATCTGGGCTGGTGTCCAACGTTGCAGAGCAACTCTGGATGTTTCCAACACCTGGCTCGCAGCCTGCCATTCCTACGCAAACTCTTCCTCACCGCGAACCGCACCGTCTGTGACTCAGACATAGATGAACTGGCTGCAAACTGTCCGTCCCTGCAGCATCTGGACATACTGGGTAAGAGTGAATTGTATTGTAAAAATACCAAGACACTAAAATATTTGCAATTTTACATTTGGTATTGATGTTCCACGGCAATATTAGATTGTTTTTCATCTTAACAATTTTTTGTCTTAATGTCAAATTGGGAACAAAATATACATATATTTATATATATATATATGTATACGTATATCTTATATCTCCTCTTTTCATATATATATATATTTTTATATATATATATATATATATATATATATATATATATATATATAGATAGTATGGTT
>JAFBJS010013092.1:0-21843 GCA_016785265.1 Paraplagusia blochii
GACCAAGAGGTTTTCAGACTGCAGAAACTAAAGCGAAGAAGATGCTCCTCAATATTTAGTGTAGCCTTCTTTAAACATCTCATCTTCTGAAACCCAAACATCAGCGGTGCCACAGTAGCTATCTATGTGAATAGGTAATATAAGATGAATTACTTGAATTAACATTGAACGTGCTCAGTTACCTTTCACTACTGCTCGTTAGTTGAGCATTGAGAATAGGAACTAGTGGTAAATTGTCTTCTACATTGGTAATAGCTTTAATTGTTTTTCAGTGTTTCACACTAGACACATAGTTTTCCCTGGAAAAAAAAAGGGTGTTTGGCAATTATCGCTTTGTCTATTGCTGTTGAGAAATCTGCAGGTCAGCCATAAGTAATCACATAACAAGAAAAATATGCTTTAGTGCAAAAAATGTGTTACACCATTAGGTTGGAAATGAACGTAAATACTCTTACTGCTGCAAGGATGCCAGTGTCTATGGGAATATAAAGGTTAAATGTTTTTGAAGCTTTGTTTGCATTTTGTTTTTGCCAGTAGAACATTTATAAAACACAGGGGTGATTGCCAAACTCCTACTGTGTTCTTGGACGTTTGCCATTTTCCATAACACTTGAACAACTTAAATGAAAACATTTAAATACCAGTGACAGACTTATCATCCTGGAAAAGAAAACCAAAATCAGACTATGGATTAAATTATTTTTCCATCATGCAGCTCCTCCTATGCTCAACATAAGTTAAGACTGGTCACTGACCCATCCATCAATCCATCCTTCCTCTTTATCTCCTACCTGGTAGCTCCATCTCTAGAATCATTCTTCTACCATTGGACTGATATATCGGACATCCCTAACCTAAACCTTACCTTCTTTGAGAGTTAGAGTTTTATATTTTTTCCTGACACTTTCAGAGTTAAATCTGTTATCCCTGTACACCATTCTTCTGAACACAAACTGAGTCAAAGCTTTCACTGTATCAAACCCATCACACAGGTACCACACTTAAACTATGAGCACACGGCCCAACTGCACCTTTTCACCCTACTTCAAAGCTTTAGTCTGCTTCACCTCACATACTCACGTTTTTTTCCTCTTCCCTAAGTGTCCTTCTTGCCCCTTACTACTTTTTCCCGCTACCAACTGATCAGGGGTCAGCCTACACTGTCTCCATTAGTCACGTCTCATTTCTTCCTGGACACCCGTCTCTGATCCAGGGTCAGGTACTGCCCAGCAGCCATTTCCCCCTCCCTGTTGGGGTGTGAGTGTTCTGGCTGACCATGTCTCTTATCTGCGTTATACCAGACACTTCAGTTACGGTGGTCCTGTCTTAACTTTTTTTTTTTTAATTTTTTTTTTTTTTTGCATGACGGGTGTGTTCATGCCTCTGACTGCTAATGTAAACCCACAGAATACATGTTTTCTGTGGTGTTGGGTACGAAAATGTGGGCTGCATGCTTTATAAAGATAAGGACTTTATTTTAACAATGATTCTTAAATTTGTATATGAAATTAAGCCATTCAACTTTCATAGACCTATTAGCCTCCTATGACCTTCCTGTGGTGGTCGGGTCCACTGGAAGGCAACCACTACCCTAATCGGGATTCAATCTTGGCCAGGAGGTGAATCCTGGTGTTCCATTCATATTACCATTGTTTTTCAGTAATAATATTAACGTCTCACTCATTATTTTCCGAGTTTCAGAAAATAATAGCTGGCCTTGGCCATTGTTTTGGCATTAGCTGGCTAACAATTGAAATAACTTGGCTGTTTTACAGAGAACCTATTTTCTTTTTTCTTTTTTTTAAGTGAATGTTAGGTTTTGGCTAATCTGATCCTTCTAATTGTTTAAGACCTTCTTTTTCAAAGTTTTGAGTTTATTTTCTGCCAGCAACCTGCGTTTTTAGATGATGCAATGATAAAGTCCCTCAGTTCAAAGGCTTAGATAGGGTTAGACTGTCTCTTATACACATCTAGATGTGTATAAGAGACAGGTTGTTTATATAGCTGAACAATTTTGAGTATTATACCTTAATGAGTGCATTCAACTCCCTAAATTTTAGCAAGTTTTAAAAATACTTTCCAGATGCATGGCTTAGAGAAATGTCTCTTTAGTTACAGTGTAAATGTCAGTGAACAATTAACTGAATGGTTAGAAATGTATATAGAAAAGCCAAGTTTCTTTAGTTTTCAAAGAAAATACAGTCTATAAAATCCATAGATTTTTTTTTTTTCTTTTCCCTATTCCAAAAGCCATATCTTTTTTATTTACTATTTCTTAACATGCCATCTTTTGTCTCTTGAACCAATTTTATTCATATTCCAAAGGAATTGCAGATGACATTGCCAGTTTACACTGACTTAAACAATAAGCTTTCATCTCCTGCTTCTTTAATCAATTTCAATCATTTTCTGCTGCTGCCTAACAAGCACGGCTGTCGTTTCATCAGGCTTCTGAAATCTTGAAAGATTTATTTTAATTGTGTCTCACAAGGACATAATCATCTGAAGTGGGGTTTTTGTGCAAGTCTGCTCAAGTGTTTTTGAGTATGTAGCCTGTCGGGCAAAACAAAGCAAACTCTCTGAATGCAGCTGAAGTGAACACAGGAATGTTTTTTAGTTTCCTCCAATCTGAATCAATAGCCCAACCTTGGATCGTTTAAATCATTCATAGTCTAATCCTGATTGTAATAGTGGCCTCAGGGTGTGACAGACTGAGAACCTTTTTATAAATGATGGCAAAATTAGCTACAGGCTGCAGGATGACAGAGAATCGATGGAAGAGGAACCTGTTTGAATGCAAAAGGGCATTCACCTGTGTCTTTAAAAAAAAATCTTTTAAAAAGTTTTTTATACATATATTTATTATTTATAATGTATATAGATTTTTACATTAACAGATTTTTACATTAATTAGATTTCTGCATCATCTAGACACCATAGATAGTATTGACACCAGAATGAATTAAGTTTACTTATTATTATTTACTTATTTATTAATTATTCTTATTATTATTATTACTATTAGTAGTAGTAGTAGTAGTAAAGCTAGGGAAGCTACATTTAGGTTGTTTGGACATGTACAGATAAAGGTCAGTGGATACATTGGTAGAAGAATGATCCTAGAGATGGCGCTACCAGGTAGGAGACAAAGATGAGATTGATGGATGCAGTGAGGGAGGACATGGAGGTAGTTGGAGTCATAGTAGAAGATATTTATCATTGATTTGGCCAAAGTTTTTGGCCGGATGCACTTCCTGACGCCACCTTCACCATTTATCTTGGCTTGGGACTTGTGCTCCCTAGTGGTTTATTTATATATGTATATTTCATTCATTTTATGTTTATATTCTTCTTCTTCTTCTTCTTTAGCCTTGTTCACTGTCCGTTTGATTTCCATTTTCATTGCTCATGCTTTACCACCTCTGTAGATCACCAGTAGATCACCTTGCATTCTACTGGTTGACCCCGATCTACTATTTTGGTATCAAAGAAGGCCTGGTTACCATGCTGGCTACTTTTATTTTTATTAATTTATTTTTTTTTCAATTCCATGTTCAACTGTCAGGCCCTTTGTTCTGCACTATCCCTACTACAGAAAGGTTTCTGCAGGACTTCCTGCTGTGTGCATCACAGGGTTCAGACAATGAAACGGGAACCTCTGAGCGGTCTTCTAACTATCCCTTCATTAAAGATACCCTTTTATGTAGAGGACATGATTGTGAGCTCGTGTGAAGCGAAAAAAATATGAAAGACACTTTAATGTATAATGTAACATAGTCTGTGTGAGTGCGGGTAGAAATGTAGGTTTTTGAGTGCAACTGTGGAGAAAAAAAAAACATGAAACAAAATTCACACTTTCATAGTCCAGTAGGTCAGTAATGATTCTTACCAGTTGTTTCTTGATAGGTTTTAGGATGAACAGCGAGAATTTAAAAGGCAGAGGCGAGAAACCTTGAGTAGGATTGTTTCACTGGGAAAATGTTGAGTAATTTAATACCAATTGCCTTAAAGTCTGCATCTTCCTGTGCTTGTCTAGTCACCAGTGAATGCATATTTAGTTAGACTGCTGCCAAACATCTGCTGCTATGCTTTTGTAACAGTCAGGAACATCTGTTTCATTCATGTAATGTTAATAAGCGTGCAAGTGAGAACATCCTTATTAGGCAACACAGAAAATATATATAAGACACAGTCATTGAAGTTTTCATGTGTATCAATCCCCCCATTGTCAATTTTCTATTGCTCAATAAGTTGCAGGGTTCTGGGTGAAGTAGGGTCACCTCAAGTAGGTTTAACCTCCTTGAGGTTAGTCCAGTTGACCTTTTTTATTTAAAGACTTAATGAACCCAACTTATTAACCTGAATGACGGAGAATCTTTGCAAAAGGTCTTACGTTTTTGATAGGGTCTCCTGTACAGTGGCTGAGTAAAGTAACTAAAACTATTTCTAAAATTAATAATTATGTCCCTTTTCACCATTAAAATCATAAATTCCCCCCCCCCCAAAAAAAAAAAAAACTCATAAGGATATCTGCTTTATGAGGGATTGGACCACTCGGACCAAAGAGTAGTCTTTTTTGACGTGAACAATAGGATTTTTTTTTTTTTTCATTCCTTTAGTTTCTCTGCTGAAGGATGTGCACCTGTGTCCATTATGACCAGAAATTGGGTTTATACACAGCTAGGGAGGTAATGACTCAACACATGTTCTGCTTCATGATATATAATTATAATGATATGTAATGTTTATTTATTGTTGTAAACAAAATGAGGTTGAGGTTGAAAACACTACAGTATAATATATATATATATATTTGCGTTTTCTTTCATGGAGCCAATTCAGATCCAAAGGAGTTAGCTCTTTTTAGAGGGTACAGTCATTAAAACATCATTCGGTCATTAGTTTGACCAGATGAAACTCAATGTGACCGACCATTAACTGGGAGTTAACTGGGATGCTGGACTACTGCTACTTTTTTTATTCCTGTAATGATCTGCTATCACATTTATATCTAAATAAATCTAACGTTTCAGTAGTTTTATAGAGTGAGAACACTTTTATAGAGAACACTAAAACACACTTTACAATGGATGTGAGGGAAATTTGGTATGTTATTGGAAAAATGTCCACTGCACCTATGGATATTTTTTTTTACATTTTGAATGAGCAGAAATTAAAATGTTTAAAACCTGCATATAAATATTCATAAATTGAAAACACTAAGAGTTTTTATTACTTTAGTTTGTTTCCCTCAGCCAACACCACCAACCTCTGCTAAAATTATTTGATTTCCAAACAGATTGAAATGAGATACATATTAGACGAATTCTCTGAAACGCAGACAGATTCTTTTCCAAAGACAACCTTGATATGGTTGATGTAAATATGATTGCAAGCAGTTAGCATTTACTAGAGACCGTGAGTAATGTGAACTGCGGATAGGTCAGATCGAAAATTAAGCAAGGCACATTTACGAGACAATAATGGCATCTTTTATTTTTGCTGGTGCCAAATAAAGGGGGAGAAATTGGATGCGCGGAGGACACAAAACAAACTGCCGAGCGTCTATTTTCCTTCTATGACACAATTACAATGATGTTCATCGGTTATCGTTTATCAGCATGATTTTTTTTTTTTTTTTTTCCTATGCTCTGGCTCTTTTATAATCACACTGAGTCACGTTTCATCTGTATTCACAGCCCCTTCAGAATAGCCTTCATTCCTGCCAGGCTGAATTGATGGTGTACAGCTAGAGTAAAGGCCAGTGAGATGAGAAACCCATGCAATCAAACTGTCACCAACAGCCCATTTCTGTCTCAGGGATGTGTAACTATTGGACACTTTTGTCATTGCAGTTGAGATTCAGGATGTACGCAAGGTTTAGCACCAGCATTCCATAGAACCATTAGTCAAAGCATGTGCATATCCACTCAGCAAGGGAGGAGTGACGGCAGGTTTGAAAAGAAAGTGCCGGCTGTTTGTCGAGTCTGACATCAGCCCTTTTTGCTTGAACTGTCCTCCTGTCAAACCAACTGTTGATTAACTATGTGATGGATTGTAAAAGTAGCAACATATTTACAGGTTCAAATCACATTCAATTGAATGAAAGGTTGGTGGATAAAGAGCACGCACACTGCTGTGTGTGAAGGCGTTTTATACGTGGGAAACAGAAAATGTTAATTATGTCTGGAACATCACACTGATGTGAAAGGGCTTTCAGCGCAGTTGGGAAAAAAAAAAAAAAAAAAAAAAAACGTGTCAAGTGATTGTTTTGCACGTCTTTCCGTAGGTTTAAGACTGTAGTTCACGGCAGGGTGTGACAGGAATGTGTTTGTTGGTTTAAAAATTATTGTTTTGCAGCAATGACAGGCATTTGGAACATATTGTTTAATGTAATTTTATTTTCTTATGTCACTTTGTCTGACCTTTGCTGAGAAGTTATACTATTTTTTTTATGTACACAACAAATGTGGATTGTCATTGTCACATTTAACTCCGAGAAAAACACTGAGAGACCTTCTTAAAATATTAAATTGCAAAGGAATTAAATTTTTTTATAGTAATAAGGGGTAAGATGACCTGTACTGCACAGCAACAACTCCACTATCCACGCACTGACATTGTTATGGAATGTTCTTAAACATTCCATTTACTCATATGTCAATGCTAATGTCAAACTTAAGCTAATGATTGGAATAACATTAGTTTGATTCGAACCCCATGTTTTATTTTGTATATTAATAGAATAGAATAGGTTGTCAGTGGTAGCCTAGTGGTTAAGGAAGCCGACTTTGGTCCATAAGCCTTCAGGTTCGAATCCACCAGCTGCCATGTTGCCACTGAGGTGCTTTAAGCATAGGACTGTCCCAACCCACACTTCTAGTGGACTCACCACCCACAGGAACACTCACAATATGGAAAGGAAAGCGAACTACTTGTCATTGTGTGACATTGTCACACTACTGCGCACAATGGAATCTGAACTCTGCAAGGAAAATATAATTAAAAAATGTAATTTATGTATGTATGTATGTTAAATGTAAAAAAATAATAATAATACCAATACAAATTTACATAATTTGAAGTGTTAGGTGCAATATTTGTTGTGAAGTCTGATTGCTGAGGGAATAAAGGACCTTCTTTCTGCACTGTGGACGTTGGAGCCTCGCACTGAGGTCTGGTGTAGTGGCTGTTGAAGAAAGCCTGGATAGGGTCCTCCTCTGTCCCACTTCCTCCACCGAGTCTAACGAGCAGTCCAGGGGCCAGCCCTCCTGACCAGTTCATTCAACCGCAGCAAACAATAGCAAAATGGATGGCGGAGGCCACCACAGTCATAGAAAGTCTGGAGGAGAGGCCTTCACACTCCAAAGGACTTCAGTCTTGGCTTAGGCCCATGTAGAGGGCGTTGGTGTGAGGGAACCAGTCCAGTTCATTGTTTAGCTGTACACCCAGGTACTTAGAGCTGTTGTCCCTGGATGCTCACTGGTGAAGGTTGTGACACCTTTCTCCGGAAATCGATCACCATTTTCCTTGTTTTTCTGGTGCTCAAGCTCAGGAAGATGCCCTCACACCAGTCAACATCTAACAAGGTGTTAGTTTTGATTGCATTTAGAGGAGTTTACAAGTTAACAAAATACAAATTACAAATAATTACTAGATATAGAAATACACCTAGCAGATGCACTGATGGTTGAATTCACATGTCCTTGGACATTGGACATCTTTCTGTTTCTCTTCTGGAAAATATTCTTATTATAGTTGTTGACATTCTTCATTATCTGAGCGTGTTCCAGCCAGGTCTCCGGATGGGAAGTTTTGTTTCCATAAGTGTAGTCGGAGTTAAAACAATGTAAACACCTGCATTCTGCACAACAGGGACTGCCTTTTAACCTGGATTCAACAATAAGTTTCTCCGTCTGCGAGGCTACCTGACATCCCTGCTGTTGCAGTTTTGTTCAGAGACGTTCAATAAACAGAACAGCACTTGCACCTGTAAAAACATCACCTTGCACTGTCGGGTGTGAGACATCACATACAGAGTGGTGATAATTTGTAGGGAAGTTGCGGGAAATAGTAGTTTGTTTCAGATGTAGAAGCCGCAGGGCAGGAGTGAAGCGAGGAGGAAAGAAATACAAGAAAGAGCTGGCATGCTGCAATAATCTATTGTGTCATTCACCATTTCCCAGGTGCTGAGTCGTGTACACTACTGTTCTCTACAAGCTGCTATATTTGCTATATTTTTACAGCTCCTCTGATTCAGGAGCGTACATGGCTTTTGTCATCCACAGTAGCTCACTGGCTTGTACAGTAATCAGCATTTTAAAGAAACCCTTAGTTGCTAACTTTGTTCTTTTGAAAGAAGTTCTGGAAGAGTCTGTATTAACAGCCTAATGGGAAGAATCTTGTTATTTCTCAAAACAATTAGGTACATTTGATTAACATGGACCAATATACATTTATTTATAATTAATAATGAATGCTAACTGAAATATTTTGTAGTTCATATGTATTTTTTTTGTATTTTCAATACATTCAGATGCCATTCTTAATGAATGATGCCAATCTAAAAAAAAAAAACACGTTTAAAATTATTATTATTATTAATAATAATGATAGAATTTTTGTGTTTTCTCTTGTTTTGAGTCTTTTCAGTTTAGTTAAATAATGATGTGTTTTTTAATTAGAGCATATGTTGACAGAAAAAAAAAAGAAAAATGTTATCATCAGACTTAATTGGGATAGATCCCAGGACACAAACATCTCTGGTTCTTTTTAATCACTGTACTGGAGCGTACAGTGTACAGGGTGCGAAGTGTGAGTAAAAGTTGGGATATAAGTGACAGGGACAAAAATCCAAATGCTGAGCTCACAAATCCTCTTACTGCCGGTTTGAACACACAATACAATGGAGATTTAACCGCCACTGATCTCTTACGCTATTCAGGAAGTGTTTTTGTTAACAGCGTATCTGCTGCAACATGCTGCCCCTACAGGCAATTATGATTCTGGAATGAGCGTTGTAACTGATACTTTGAACTGAAGCTGAGGATGGTTTCAATACAGTAACCTTTACGTCAGACATGGACAAACTAAGGCCCAGATGCTGCCCCTTGTGCTCTTTAATCTGGCCCACCAAACTTGTCCAAATGATAATATTTATTTATATCATCATTACCCTTCTGTCTTTACACTGCAATGGCAGCATTTACACCATAGATAGTGTTGAAAAGACTAAACTCATTTAGTCATGACTTTTTCATGACACAAACACTCCATCTATCCGCTCCTGACCCGACCCCTGTGTGAAATTCTAGGACCTGCTGTGGCCCGCAGGTCAAAAATAATTGCCCAGCACCAGTACCACTCTGCTAAGACACCATTATATCAGAATTAGGAGCAGTGAACCCTATCTTCCAGGTGCTCTGCTAATCACTCAGCCCCAAACTCATCCAGATGGCCACGTGTATAAAGTAATTGTTCGCATTGCGTGTAAACAAGTGATTACGTTTCAGTGGACTCACCACCAGCAATGTGAGTTTGGGTAGCGGTTGTGGCGACATAAGCTAATATGCTAATATTTACATAAGCAACCAATATTTTCAACACATTTATTTACATCAGCTTAGAGGCGTGGTCAAGAAGAGCACAGTCACACTTTCTGATTGGCCAGACTCCTGTCGGAAATTAATTGCTTTTCCTGAAAATACATTTAGATAAATGACCATCAAATGAAGAAGCGTTGACTTTGGCCCAGAGAAAATGTCTCTGTCATTAGTGTGAAACTCTAGGGTTCAACTCCTTGAAGTTTGAATACGGACTTGGGCAGTTGGTTTCAGAAGTTGTACTCACCAGCTGTATAAAGGGGAATTGCAGTTCAATATTTTTCGTTCCAGTGGGTGTACTACCAACCAACATGCACAAGGTTTGGTGCAGTGTGATTTGGGATGCTGTTGTGGAGACTACTGCCCCTCGTGACCTGCTAATGGATTAGCTGATGAAGATGAATGAATGAATCAAACAGTCTTTGTCTGGGATTTCACCTCACCTTTGAAGTCAGCTTAAGAAGTTATAAAAGTTTTTACTCTCATCCTCACAATATCTGTCCTTCACGTAGGTTACACTGATTAAAAAAAAATCAATTGTCTCTCGTGATGGGAGTCTGCCCTGCATCACGTATTTAGGACAGAGCCTGTTTTTAATATGTCTCGCCCCAGCTTGTCACCGCATGCGTTAAACCAAATAGGAAACCAAGAATGATATGAGAAAAAATGTTGGTGTATGTGTGTGTTTTCCTCTTGACCCTCTCCTCTCTCCTCACTGCTCTTCACCACCACCCATTCCATAAACCCCCATCTCTTGTGTTGGATGGTGCTTGTTTAGTCTGTTATTGTTTCTTTATGTAATGTTGCTGAGCCACAGAGAGAATGGGGCTTGTGAACACCACAACAATACGATGATGGATGAGGGTGGCCGCTGTAATTATATGAGGACCAACAGGTAACGGAGCGAGGAGACAGAGAGCGGGGGCCTGCTCTGGGATGATAGCGCAGATCCGCTCGCCGCCGGTTTGTTTTGTTCAGCTGTGCTGAGGCCGTCATAGGCACTGATACTGAGGTACACACACACACACTCGCATAGACGCGGTGGCTGAGAGTCCCTCAACAGCTTTTGAAGATGCATCACGCACATGCACCCACACATGCACGGATACACTACAGTACAACACCAATGCTATTGTTTACAACAGTGTCCCCAAAACTTTGGAAACAAACTGAAACCTACTTTTAAGCGTAAATTAGGATTAACCTGGTAAACATGATGAGACACTGACTGGTATTTTAAAGCATTTTAAGCAGACAAAGTAATCTTACTTACTTATATCATGTTTGGTGTATGTTTTATGTCAGATATAACTGATGAAGGATTCTCAAAGTTTTTATGAAACTCTCACTGCTTTTTTCTTAGGAAAGCCACCATTCAAGCTAAACCAAATGTTTGTCATAATGTCTTGCAGCAGTGGCTCTATTCAGAGGACAGCAATATAAGTATTGTTGCGTGAAAACATATTTGTGGATGGTGACTTACCTCCCAAACCTCTAGGCAATGTTTGCCTAGTGCAGTGGTTCTTAACCTTGTTAGAGCTACCGAACCCAACCAGTTTCATATGTCTATTCACAGAACCCTACTTTGGTGTAAAATAAAATATGATTTTTTTTCTTCAAATTCAAGACTTATAGTTTATATACATACAAATTGGCCAAGCAATGTCATGTGATCATCTGTAACCAGGGATGGCCAAGCGAGGCATGTCATCGCTTATGGAGTCGATGTGACCTCTGCAGCAGGGGCTACACCGAACCCCTGAGACCGACTCACCAAAACCCTTAGGGTTCAATCAAACCCAGGTTAATAACCACTGGCCTAGTGGTTGAGAAACTGGTTTCCTGTAGGTTCCAGTTGATGAGTTAAAGTGGTCACATATTGTTGTGTGCAGTGGTGTGGTTCACAATGACAAGTAGTTTGCTTTGTGGGCAGTTGGTGGGCTAATGGTTAAGGAACTGGTTGGAATCCCCCTACCGCCAAGTTACCACTGAGGTCCACTGAGCATGGCAGCGTACCCACTCATGGCTCCTTGGACGCTCAAAGCTGCCGACAGTTCACTTTGGTGATGGGTTGAATGCAGTGGTCACATTTTGTTGTGTGCAGTGGTGTGAATCACAATGACAAAAAGTTTGCTTTTCCTTCTTTCCTTTCCCTATTTTGACTTTTTTAGAGAAGTCAGATAAATTGTCATAATTGACTTGTCAGGAGTTTTGGATTTTTTTATTCTTTATCTAAGTAATTATTTGTATTGTCAGATTTACATGGATACTGACCCTCTATCATTCACATAACCCCGAGATGTCAACTGTGATGACAAGGCCCACTTTGGTCGTTTTTTTTTTTTTGTGCGGCATATCCGAGAATCATGATGCAGATGTTGACTAACGGAGAAGGACAGATTGAGGTTGTTGTTCAAGAGAGACAGTTGAGAGCAAAGATGAAAAAGTGTGAAGGAGAGCGCCTCTCCGCTGCTTCAATGTGGAGAGAGAGGGGGAGAAGAAGGGGACAGAGAAAGAGAGAAATAAGAAAGAGAAAAAAAGGCCTTCTCTTAAAAGTAGGACAAACTGCCCTAAAGTGAATCAGAGCAAAAACAAACCATGAAATAACTGAAAGAATATGAAACAACACTGTGGGTTTTGTAGGTTGAAGTGAAACACGCAGTAGAAAAAAAAGGATTTGCTGAATGCAGGATTATCCATGTCCATTGTAGAAGACAGGTAAGAAATAAAGATCTGCACAAGGGGCAATTTTTAGAAACAGGTGGACACCTGAGCCGTACAGAACAAACATGATCGAACTCTGGTGCTTAAAAAAACCAGGAATTTTACAAAAAACAAATTGTAATAATCTAACTACATCAGTTAAATATGTATTTCATATAAACTGAGCTTAACTATATTATGCAATTTATATTTCTTTTAGTGTTACAATTTATATATCTACATTGTTCTTAAAATATTGTGATCAAGTGATTTAAGTTTTACAGCATATTATTCAATTCTATATCTAATATGTACTGAATAAAATACAGTATTTTTTTTTACCATCTGACATTATAAAACACAGTTTTCCATTAATTATCAAGTTGCTTTACCAATTGTCCAGCCGTTGTTGCAAAACTCTGGGGTTCTATTCACACTTGGATTTGTGGAACAACATTCCCCCTGTGTCTGTGTCTGTGTCTGTGCCTCCCACTGGATGATCTATGGTCTGGGACACAGTCGCCTCTGAAAAAATGCACATGTTGCATTAGTCTGGAGAAAAATGGTGCAGACCTGAAGTGCTTTGGTCAGCACAGACAATATTTATATATTATTCACTGTAGGTCTAGGTATCATAAGATTTGGGGGCACAGGTAAAACTACTCTGTTGCTTATAAAGTGATGATACTTTACTTCATGTTACCTTGTGATTTGTTTTAGTTGTGGTTTATAACAATGTCCTTTGGTCAACACAGGTGCCAGGAGTTCACATTTTTTATAGTTTACACAAAAAACAATTGTCATTTAGACTTATTTTTTTAAGAAAAATGAAGAATCTTTTTCTGTATCCCATTTCCCTACAGTCACTGAAGTTCACCTTAGCGTCACTTAGGAGTTTTTTTTTTTTTCTTCTTCCTGCAGTGACTTTGTGGTCCTGCAAAACAAGGTTGCTGTGTCGCTGCAGGGCGGTTAATCATCAGGCACGTGTTCACACGATCATCTAAGTGCACAATAACTAATGAGTTGATTAACCATAACATGTCCATAGGTACTTGTATGGGGGATTGTGTGTGTGTGTGTGTGTGTGTTGACTATGTGTTACTGGGTGTGTGTGACCCAGAGATGGAAAAGGCATCCGGAGCAGGTGTGTAGGGGAGAACAGACACCCCCATACATCATAATGTAGAACATATGCACCCTCCCACCCTCACCCCTGCACCCCTGCACCACCCTTCTTTGGAGAACAGCATGCACCCACATATCCTCACCCCACCCCCAAGAGTCTCCCTACACACACGCACAAAATCACACACACACACACAAGAGTAGACGACAACCCCTGGAGCTCGACCTACATTGTGCGTCCTCCTGCCTCACATCTGACTATTCATCACCACATGGCACTGAGCCCCCACTGGGAGGACGGTGGGCTTTTTTTCTGGGGGTAGTGAGAGTCAGATGGGGGAGACAGAGGGGGAGAAAGAGCATGGTATGCAACATGAAGAAGGGCAGAGTGACTTTTTTGCCTCTGGAGTAGCAGGACCTTCAACTTAAATGCTGTTAAGTCAAAAAGTACCTGGTTAAAAACACTGGGTTCGCTGAACTGAGTCAATAGTGGATTCAAACTCTGGCCACAACTTAGAATAAGTGCATCATCATCAACTCATGTCAATACAAAAAAGATCTTCTGTATTTTCTGTCAAACATTTTTTTGTTATGGCAATGTTGAGTGTTGTTGGATACATGTCATGGTCAAAGTAAAAGGGTTTAGTTCAGCAACTGGGCAATATGTGAACTTTCCACTTCCACACATGTCCCAGAAACCCTATAACACTTGAGTGGTTGTTATTCTGAGCATGCAAACCTATTGACAAACACAGAATTTCTTATTTTTGTTTCTTTTAAAAGCGCCTGGATTTTTTTTTCTAGTGTTATCCTCAGAGACTTTGCCTTTGACAAATCAAGCGGTGCTCAATGTCTAAAAAGCTGATTTGCTGAAGATGGAGTATCTCTGTGGGACACCGAAAACCTGAAAACCAATCATTTTAACACTATTTGTTGTGTGTGTGTGTGTGTGTGTGTGTGTGTGTGTGTGTGTGTGTGGCTTGCCCTGGTCATGGCTGATTGCACTGATTGCAGAGTTTGAAAATCATTGGATGGGCTAGAAAAACCATCTCTAAGAAAAGGTTGCATTTACGGATTAAAAAAAAAAAAAAAATGCGGAGTATCTTTCCATGTAAATACACATGGTTTGTTTATCTCATAAGAAATGGTTGGATGCAAGTTAAATTCACTTAGAAAACTATTTACATAGTGATTGTTCAAAAATACTTTTTGTTTTCCAGCTTTGAGAACACAAATGTATTCACTTCATTCAGTTTTACTATCCACTCTTGCAGAAAATATGACTTTTACTTCCATTTACTTGGAAAATGACATGCAGCAAAGCCTTCTGAAATAATCTCTCCTCACATAGAGTGCTGTGGATTCATCATGTTTGCTTGTGACATCATAGGTTGTTGATAGATTGCTCAGACATTTCATTAAAATAATTAACACAGGATAAATAGGACATTTGCCTTCACTTAGCCCCACTTAGGTCATTTGTGTGAAACTGCAGGGTTCACCACCTTGGTAAGTTTGAACCCCACTTAGGGCAGTTGGCTTCACCACCCACAGGAAGTTATGATGTGGTGCACTGTCATTTGGGTGCCACTCGTAGAGACTACTGCACCCATGACTCAATAAACAAGATATTTCTTAGTCCAGCTTATCAATTTGTTATTTTGTAAATACAGTAATGTCTTTTCTGTCCAAAATCACCAAGATCTATTTGACAAATAAATGGATAATTTTTAAAGCCAACTTGAATATAAAGTTTTGTGACGTCAAATTAATACGACTCATAATAACATCAGTATGACACAATGACTGGAGAATCAATGCATATACATTATATTACCTTTAATATAAGCTCATCAAGCATCACCTAATTTCCAAATCTCCTTGTTTAGATTCATTATGTTGTAAGATAAGACACTCCCGGGAGAGCTTATCCAAAATGGGACACATACTTGATGCCTTATATCTAGGGCCATCTAGAAGGCCCTGAGGTCGCAATCTTGCAAGATGATTGGTCAGAAGGCTGTCAACTGAATGGGCTGTGTCCATTCACTTACAGTGAGCAGAGCCTTCACTTTTGATTCCGAAGGCTCTGTCAGATCAATTGTCAACAACCAAGGGTTCTGAAATAATAAAATTGTTGACAAAAATAAATTTGAGTTAGAAAAACAAGAACATGAAAGGTGTAATAAGTAGAATTGTAGTCTGTAACAGCAGAAGATGTGTTATCTTCACAGGAATCTTCTGAAAATAATTGGTGGTTGCCAATATTTTTTCCTGACCCCAATATTCATAAATGTCCTTGACTCTGAGCATGTGAATTTTTTGTCTTCAAAATAGGTTTCTCTGATTGAGATGAGACGATTCCCTTTTTTCATGCCAGACACAATCTGTGTCTGCCCTTTTTCCCTAGTGGTTCCAGGGAGGGAAAGAAACGCAGAGACAATTTTAATTGCTCTCCTCTCATCCACATCTGACCCGACCACATTCATCAGTTTGTCTTTTCTTCACAAAGGGGCCAGAGGGTTCTGGTGAGAAAAACGTTGCCATTCTATTTTATGTTATTGTGGGCGAATAGGTGTTCACTTGTAGGAATGAGACACGTGGGGGTGGGGAGTGAGGAGGAATTATGAGATGAAAGCGGAGGGAATTTTGTTTGTGTCTGGTGAGTAAGAATGAATCGGGATTGTGTGTGTGTGTGTGTGTGTGAAGAATGGCTAGAGAAGGTTCTCAAATCCTCTGGGAGTCTGGGATCGAAAGGGAAATGGGGAACTGGGGCTCTGGAAGTGTGAAGCAAAAATGTACGAGGGAGAAAAAGACAAGTTGGAGGAGGATAATGCAGAAAGAAACGGTAGAGGTGGAGCAATGAATAGAGAAAATTAATGCTTGGCTGAAGCAAAAGCTCAATTATATGATTAAAAAAAACAAAGTGCATTTTTCATAGCTGAGAAGGAGCTGTGACTGTAGTGAATAGCGCCTCAGTAACAACAAAGCCTTCCATTGAAGGCGGACATCGCTGTTAGAAATCATGCCTCCAATATCATTGTGTTTTTTTCCTCATTTGTGTTGATCACAACAACGTGACACATTTTTATCTGTAGCAAAACATACACAACGTTGATACAAATGTAAGGTTTTATTTATTTATTTATTTATTTTTATAAAAAGCAGGCAGGGTTGACATTGCCCTTGGGTTCTTGATGATTTGAAAACAGTCAAATTAATCAAGTTGTTATCAGGTTAATTAACAACAAGAAAGAAGACACAATTAAAGAGATGGCTGGATAAAGAAACTACGTTGATTAGAGCAGTGCACAGGTTAGGAGCAAAGGACAGTTTATGGTAAATGTAAATAGCCTTTCAATTTTCTCATGATTGTGTAACTTTGAGAAAGAGCAGCGTTGCTTTGCTGCTTTTTAAGTAGTGTAAGAAAGTAATTAATCAGTAACTATCAATTGACAGAAACAGCCATTACTATTTAAAAGTATTCTGAAACCCTCTCCTGTTCTCTTTCATCCACAAACCTTACACATTTACAAGGTTATAACTCTAGTCCAAGATCTTCATTTGTCAAATCAGTCTTTATCACCCTAACATGCTGCACATCTTTGTCTTTTTCATGTCAATAAATCCGAATTACCTACTGTCTTCATCTAGCTCCGGGGCGGGCGGACATTTGGTTTGCAGGCCACAATTGGTCCTAAAACTAAACACCGGGCAGGATTAGGGGTGCTTAGACAGAGGATTTCGTGTGAACAAAGATACCTGATACCTGTAAATGTCGAGCTTAAAGACCAAATTTAGTTTTTTTTTTTTTTTTAATGGGAATCTATAAGGAAATCAAAGGCAGAAGGCCAATCATAATAACAAGTTTGCTGAGCCCGAAAACAAAGCTGATCAGGCCACATCTAGCCCGCAGTCCTTAGTTTGCCCATCTCTGGTCTAGCTCTTAATACATCTTTTAGCATAGTTATCAATTATCATCATCAGTTATTTATTTATTTCCAGGTTGCAATATATCAGTCTCCTCGACGGCCACCCAAATCACACTGCACCAAGTGCGGGTTAGGAAAGCTGCAAGTTGGCAGTTGATGGATTTCAACCTGAAGCCTTAACTGCTAGGCCATCACTGCCAACCAATCCAAAATCATGTTAATTTCAATTTGGTTATAGACACAACAACAACAAATAACAAACAAACAAACAAACAATGTAAACATAAAACAAAAATACAAAAAAAAAAACTATGAGCAAAGTTTATTTCATCAACAACATTTTATTTGATATAATTTAATACCATTGGTACTCATAAATCATTGTTTCCACCCCATTTGTCAAATATATTCCTGCATTGAGGCTCTATGGTGTAATAACTATTATGCCTGCCTTGTAAGGAAAAGGTTATGGGTTGAAGTCCCTCAGGAATCACTGTGCCTGAGGGGGCAGCAGAGTCCTGCACCGTAAATTTGCCCTTTATAGGATGAATAAGGATGAATTTTTTTTTTTCAAATTCATGTGATTATTTTATTTATAAACGAAGTAGCTTCTTTTAGTGTTTGGTGATGAACCCTAGTAGTTTATCAATCCTATGGGCTCACACATGCATTAATTACTAATTCTATATTAATTACTTCACTTCAACTACCCCCAGGCAGAATGTGATGCATGTACCTTCCTTTTTTAAGGAGACCTCTGAAAACAAAAGCAAAGGGAAGGAGGAGCTAAGGTATGGAAAAGGACTGGGCCTCCCTGAGGAGCTGTTCTGGAAACCAGGAGGCCTCAAAGGATCCTGGAATGATTGTTAGTGACCTTCTCCCTCTTTTTGCCTGGGTCAAGGGCAGTGTGTGTGTGGTTCTTTGAGCTCTTCAGCTTCACATTACGTCATGGCAGTATGAGTGAGGTGATTTTCTGCAGCTATAATGTAATCTTTCTCACACTCTAAACTGTGAGTTTTGTGTGTGTCCCTGTGTGTAATGAATAATATTTCACTCCTGGCTGGATTTAAAACACACACACACACACACACCTTCCTCTTTAAACTGCTCCTGTGCCTATTTTCCGACAGATCTTCTTAATTTTTGTAAACCAACATCTCATGTATATTTAAGAAGCAGTAGCTCAAGGCAGATGACTCAGCCTCGGCGAGAAGAGGCAAAGGCAAACACACACACAGGCACGGATTAGAGTGGAACGGAGGAGAGAACCAGATTAGTCCTCATTATGCAGCTATAATCGTCTCTAATCTTTTCCTAATCCAATATTTTTACCTTGCCTTATTAATGAGCTGTATGTTATTACTGGATTAGACTGTGAAAAGTGTCTGGTGGAGATTTTAACACAAAAAAAGAGAGATGGATTAAAGATACGGAGGGAAAGGAGAGAGGTCAGGTGGACATTGTCACAGTGAAGAAGCAGTTAGGGAATGCTGGTGTTTCTGCACCTCGGTGCACACTGTCATCTTGCTCCAGGTAAAGTCTTAACACACTGTGTGTCTTGAAGACCATTTATTGGAATGTTAAGAAAAAAAAGATGAGGAGTGAAATGCAATTTTCACTTTCAGATTGAAATATTACCTAAAATCATTCATTGCTTACTTTTTAAGTTAGATTTGGTTTTTAGTAGTAAAATCGGCTTTCAAGCAACATGCTGCAAAAGTAAAGAGCTGTTGAACGTATGCAGGATTCCATGCTATAATGTTCTCCCATATTATGCACATGCTATATATTTTTGCAGTGTTAATTAAACCCCATGGCAGTGATCAGGCTCTGTTAAAGCACTGTGAAGTAATTGACAGCTTTGGTCTAAATTAAGTACATTATTGCACTTTCTCCGCATTGCCTATACTGTATAATTTTATAGGCGTACGATGTCTGTAATCTAGCAGGTAGATAATAACTCACAGAAGGTCAGGTCAGTGATTATACATGTGCAGAAAAAAAGAATCTTTATTTGTCTGGTTTAGTGTGCGTAATAGTGTGTCTTTTAAAAAGCATGTTGATGAAACAAGGCTAATATTTGAACAAAGATGTATTTAGAAAAGGAGGTCTGTCTCTGATTTTGTATCTTCTATAGCAATGGTTCCCAACGGGTGGGTACCAAACAAAAAGTGGGTCGTTCGGTATAGTATGTCATAACTGTCATATGTGTTATTTTAGAAAATCTCTTATTTTGAAAGGCTCTGCTGAATAAAATGAGCATGTTAAAATAAGTAGTTTTTTAAAAGGAATTTTTTTTTTTTTTTTGAAATTTAATTTGCTTGGGTTGAATTCTATGAGAGTGGGTCACAACTTAATGACCACAGAAAAAATGTGGGTCCAAGACCAGTCGGGAATCACCGTACTAATAATTGATATTATAAATATTAGTCATGTGTCATGTAATGTCATGTAATACATGAGTGGATTAAGACTATTAAAGAACTGCTCACAAAACATCCTAAAAAAAACAAAACATTTCTTGTCTGGTATTATTTTAACCTCCAGATGTACTAAATAACTTTCGTGTTGGCAAATATAGTAAAGCTTAAAAAAAAAATCAAATTTGCTGAGCTCTAATTTCATATTGAGTCACTTCGCTAGACTAAGCAAGTTAACATATTTTTCGTTTGACCTCTTAGTTCACGAAATCCCTCATGTTGTTCATGTGTGACCGAAACCAGCTGTGCACAGACAGATGCTTCCAATGCACAGTAATCGGTTTTAGGCCCATTTCTCTCACAAATACTGCTGTTAAAAGGTAATATCTCTCAAGTATTGTCTACCCTTGACACGGAAAATTACAAACAATAATGTCCAGATATAAAAAATACAAGTTCATGTCCTCAAAAGTGAAAACTCCAAAATTATATATCATTATGTCAACATATCACAAAGACTATAGCCTTATGAAAAAATAAAAAAGGTCCCAGAAATGCCTCCAATCATCAATATTTTCTGATAAAAACTCAAAAGAGGAGGGACAGTGGATATATTGGTAGAAGAATCCCAGAGATGGAACTACCAGGTAAGAGATGGATGCAGTGATGGAGGACAAGAAGGTGGTTGCATTTAGAGTCAAAAAGGAAGTTGGAAGATGGAAAACATTGATTTGCTGTGATAAAAACCTGACAAGAGCACAAGCTGGGAGAAAAAGAAAAACACCTATGACCTGACATGTTTTGGGGGATGTTTTAAAATGAAAGTAAAAATGTTGATTCATTTTTTTAGCACAAAATATTCACTCAGCACTGTATTCACTATATTGATTTGTTTCAAAAATGGTAATAATTGCACTTTTTGCAAATGTTATATACATTTTGCAGATATTCTTTAAGCATACACAGGCATAAAATAGACTTTTAAGTCATTTTGAGGACTTTTTTATTTTTGGACTCTTTTCATGAAAGCAAGTCTATAGCCTTACACCTTTTTTGGTCATATTTTGAACAGTTAAAAAGTGATGCATTTTGTCATTTTTGCAAAGCGCTATTCACTTTGAGGATATCCTTGAGCCATAAATAATCATTTTAAGGCATTTTAGGGACTTTTTATTTTTTGGACTATTTTCATAATAGCAAGGCTATAGCCTTACATCTTTCTGGTCATATTTTGACTAGGTCAAAAGTGATGGATTTTGTCATTTTTGCATAGAGCTATTCACTTTGCAGATATCCTTGAGCCATGAATAAACATTTTAAGGCATTTTAGGGACTTTTTATTTTTTGGACTATTTTCATGATAGCAAGGCTATAGCCTTACACTTTTTTGGTCATATTTTGAATAGCTCAAAAGTGATGGATTTTGTCATTTTTGGAAAGAGCTATTCACTTTGCAGATATCCTTGAGGTATGAATGTCTTTTTGTGGCATTTTAGGGACTTTTAATTTCTTTGACTATTGTCATGATAGCAAGGCTATAGACTTTGACTATTTTTTTTTTTAATTATTAAAATGTTAATTTTTTTATTGTAATTTTTTTACCATATTTCATCCACTAAACTAGACATGGTTGATTTTTTTTCTGTAGTTTACAACAAATTATTCACTTTGCTCTGTGAATTTGAATTTTAAAAGTTGATCGTCCCTGGGTGGGCTTGAACCACCAACCTTTCGGTTAACAGCCGAACGCGCTAACCGATTGCGCCACAGAGACAACTGCTGTGCATAGTTACAATGGAAAAAAAAAATGGTAGCTATAAGACTATAACATGTGATCAGAACACAAATTAGAGCACAAACTTGCATTTGCGGACATTAGTGGATTTTTCATGTTTATTTTTTTTTATTATTTTTATTTTTTGAGTGTATCATCACAGCATTTTGAGGACATTTATTTTTTTGGACTCCTTCTATGATAGTAAGTCTATAGCCTTACACCTTTCTCTTCATATTTTGAATAGGTCAAAAGTGATGGATTTTGTCATTTTTGGAAAGAGCTAT
>JAFBJS010013146.1:0-11582 GCA_016785265.1 Paraplagusia blochii
TACAAACAGTATATGGAATGTCAAGTGTCTAAAATGGTTGGGAAATAAAGCCTGATTGATGTGATCAATAAAAAAACAGGGTATAAACATTGAGCAAAGTATAAATGATTAACAAAGAAACAGAGTAAATAATGAAAAATACATTTACAGCAAAGTATAAATGATTAAAAATACACAAAAATATGAGATGTCATTTTTAGTAAAGAACAAAAAGAAAGTTCCGTTACCAAGCTTGGGAGTTGTACGTAGAGGATTGCTGATTACTCAGGTCTCAGTACCTGGAGCGATGACTGACTCATTGTTCACAAACATGGACTGGGATATGGGTTCCAGGTTCAAAACTGCCAACTGCCATGTTATCACTGATGTCCACTGAGCATGGCTCCATCCCAACTCACTGCTCCCCGGGCACTTAATGCTGCCCACTGTTCACCTGGGTGATTGGTTAAATGCAGAGGTCAAAATTCTTTGTGTTCAGTGGTGTGAATCACAATGACAAAGACTTTGCTTTCCTTCATATATATTATAATATATATGTGTGTGTATACCTACCTGTATATAAGAGTTGAAATTAAGAGCTTATGTCTGTCCATTTACCCTAGTTTTCATAATAGTAATACTTTAGTAAGTCACTTTGTTTTTCCCTCAATAGCTTTGGTATTGTCAAAAACTGTGTTTTAGGCATTCCCTGTTTTGGTGTAAATTGAGACATATATATATATATATATATTTATATATATATATATATATATGGGTCCCTCTGGCGTATTGCTGTCAGTACTGCTGTTTTCTTTACGTCTTGGTGTGCATACTGTTGTGTGTAATTACAAGTTAATTAAACCCCCAACATACGAGTCAGCTGTGAGAGGAACAGAGTAGCAGGCGTCAGATTGAGGCCCAAACCGTGGAGGATCACCGTGATCTGGTTTACATGCTGCTGGCACCTGCGCTCTCATTTCCCTCCACCCTCCCCCACCTGCCACCAACACCCACCTCCCCTCCCCTCGCTGGTCTTCAGAGGCCAAAACAGATGTTAGGACACTTAGCTTGCAAAATGCAACCTTCGAGGCACATCCAGTGTGTGTGTGTGTGTGTGTGTGTGTGTGTGTGTGTGTGTGTGTGTGTGTGTGTGAGCAGTAGAAAAAATAATGCAGATGTGTGTTATCAGAGTTTATTTGCACCTGCAGGTCTTGCAAATGCTGGAAAATTTTAATTGACCGGGCATGAAGCTAAATGAAGACGAGACAGTCCCTGTGAGTGTCCCCGTGTTGTCTGAGCAAATGGTTAGTTTCAAAGCCCCATCAGCAAACCACAGCTGTAATGAGGAATTTCCTTTCTTTCTTTTTTTTTTTTCTTTTGGAAATTGGGAGCCGTTGTCAGTTTGCTGTCTCTACGCCATTTGTTCTCGTTGCTCAAAAAAAACAGAGCGGCGAGAGAGAGAGGGGCCACTGTTTAAACACGATAGGCGCAGACATCAGCATAAAATTAGAGAGTGTTACAAATATTACGCCTCTGCGAGGTTATGTATTGAGAAAATGAGAAACTCACGGGCTCACAGAGGAGGCACTGTAACAAGTGCATCACAAGCAATTTTTTATTTTATTTTTTTATTTTTTAATTACCCAAATTCTCGGCAAATGTCCAAACAGTCTGGAGTCTCTGGTTTGACTTCCATCAGGTTCATGGCTTTGACTATAACAGTGAGAGAGAGAAATACTTTTGTCAAATATAAACTGCTACTTATGTCATGTTTTTGACCTTTATGCAAGAAAGCAGCTTATGGTGATATTAGTGTTATTTATTTTAGACACTTATTCATTTGACTTAGATATTTTTGCATATTCTTGTGAAGGTCAACACACTCCTTGTGGTAATATAAAGACATTATATATTAGGAAATGAGGATTATTTTTTATTCAAGTTAAATTCGCCCCCCAAAAAAATTCTCAAACTTAATTCTAAATTTCAGAAATTCAGTGGACCTGGTTTCCTGAAGTGTCACTGCTCTGATTGGAGATGAGAAAGTGAAACTGACCTGGAAGACAGCAAGCTATATATATGTATTTACTATTAATTTTTCTTTCGACATTCATATTTTCTTTTTTTTTTTTTTGAATTTATTAAAAGAAGTTCCTCTGAGTTGCATTCAAACAGCAACAGTTTAAACAGGTTGTGTAAAACTACGGCCCTGGGACCAAAGTGTGTATATATATATATATATATATATATATACATATACATATATATATATATATATATATGTACACACACACACAAAATGTCATATATATATATATGACAATGCTCCACACTGTGAGCCTTCCTGTGGGTGGTAAGACCACTGGAAGTTACGTGGGTCAGGATGGTGCTATGCTCAGAGAAAATTAGTGGCAACCTGCCTTTTGGACCAAGTCTGCGTCCTTAACCGCTAAGTCACTACTGCCACCACTCAAATGTGTTTCCATA
Organism: Paraplagusia blochii; assembly: GCA_016785265.1. Classification (NCBI taxonomy): domain Eukaryota; kingdom Metazoa; phylum Chordata; class Actinopteri; order Pleuronectiformes; family Cynoglossidae; genus Paraplagusia; species Paraplagusia blochii. Next base: position 2,467 of record JAFBJS010013146.1, read on the forward strand.
TTCCATAACAAAACGTAACTTTACATACTGTGACTTCATCCAAATTTTCGACCCACTGTGAATTGGACAGCTTGTTCTACAGCTCGTGTCCATGCAGGACTATTCTTAGTATCTGTCCCTGACTGTGATTCTTTGACTGTCATGGTTTGACCTCTGCTCTCCTGTCAGGACTCGTCGTCAACCCTACGGTAACAATAATCAGGGGATTTGATTTTCTCCTCCCTGGTTCCTCATAAATGATGACTCCAATATTTACACTGATACCTGTGTGTGTTGTAAACATTCATTATGTTGTTCCGTCTCACATAGGTGAGCACCAGTGTGGAATGGCAGCGGTCCAGCCTGCAGGGACCAGCTGCCAGTATGACTAATGATGAAAATGAATAAAATCTCATAATTACTTTAGGGAGAAAAAAAAAAAAACTCTCTGCCTTATCTCTACCCAATATGCATTTTAAAATTTTGGCGGGTTTATTAACCGCACCCCACCCCCCCATTCCCAATCTAACAGCCCCGCCCCCCACCCCCTTCATAATACATTACAAAAAGAGAAAAATTTTCACATTTCAAAATTTATTTTCCTCCTTCCCTATAAACACAGGCCCTCCCCGCCCCCCATCCCCTTCATAATACATTACAGATGGAGTCAAGTTCTCACATTTCAAATTTAATTTACTACTTGCCATATACACACAGGCTCTGTAATCAGATTGCGACATTATTGTGTTTCTATTGACATTAGCATTGTTATTATTTTGTACTGTGTAAATATCAGTAACCTGAGCGAGGCTGCTCGCTCTGCCAGGAAGGGATTATTACGTGTGTTTATTTTGTTTCTTATTGCTCTTGGAAATAAATATTTTCGGGAGTTAATATCTGATGCCCTGCACCGTTGGGTGATGAGATGTGACTTCGTCTCCTTTCAATGATGTGGTATTTTAATTTAAAGGGGGGGGTGGAATGAATTGAATCGGCCACCTGGTGGCGTTGTGTGCGACTTACATACAAGTGTCACTACAGTGAGACACGCAGTTGAAACCATTAGACAGAAAGCCGACACAGGTCAGTCCTCTACGCTCACAGTGAGCATGTAATTATTATGTTTTTTGTGTGTGTGTGTTTTCGTATGCATGTTTGTGGTTAAATGCAGAGTTTCTTGACGTTTCGTTGTGAATCACAATGTCACATTGACAAAAAAAAAAAAAAAATTTTAATTTAATTAAAAATGTAGTGTAGACGTACTACACTCGACAGATCTATTTCTCAAAGCTCTATGGTAGATTGGGTAGATACAGTTATAACTATAAAATAGTCATGTTTGATCAATTTTAATACGTTTTGATTCAAATTAATAATAAATAATTGAATTTAACAGGTGTAATAAGTAGATTAAACTACAATCTAAAATTTTTGACAACTATAATAGAATGTAATTTGACCCACAACCTAAATGGTTAATTAGAAACTCAGATAAAATCCATCTACGTAGAAGAAAATATCCACACTGCCTTTGTAAAGAAACATTTCTTAAGGAAAAGTGATGTCTATCACAGTTTCCAACACAGTAATATCTGTCCAATGTGTCTTTGGGTATTGTAAAATAAACTATATACTGATTCTTGATGATCTTCATCAAATGATGTCTCTATCGATGGAGAAAGATTGACTATGTATGGTACACTACATACAGTGCTAATATAAAAAAATATATATGTATATACTGTATATAATATGATAAAATGTGAGCATTAGATATTCAAGGACATATCCCAGCAGGGTAAAATATGGAATAAAGATTAAGAAAATAAATAAATAAAAGTGTCCTAAATTAAAAAAATATCTTTGAACTACAACTGAAGGCAAATAACATGATAATAGGAAAAACATGATAATAACTGGCCCGTGTAACTAAAAACAGTGATCAATATAACCCTGCGTTAAAACAAAGACATCTGTCTCTGTGTCCATTTGTCTGTCAATCTGCCTCTTGATTTATTTGATTTAATCCTAATCCAAGAAGTACATCCTAATCCATGTGTGTCTATTTATGTCTTGTGGTAAAACTTTTCCTATTTATGTTCTAATTTGCACAAAATCTAAAAATTTCACCAGAGCTCCTCTCAGCTGGATGGTCTCAGTGTCTTTGTTTCGGGAGAGGGAACGTTGCGGTGAGCTTTACAGGGAGTATTTGTGTCTTATGGAGGCAGACAGCTGATGGCGTCCATTTGTCATGCTGTCAAGCTAATTACCAGATTGAAAACAAAAATTAGATTAAGCCCCTCCGACCTTCCTCCCCAAAGGACCGTCGCACCTTTTGCATATACACACGTACACATACACACAAGAGCAAGTTTAACAAAAGATTTTCTGTTTCCATTTTAAAGAGCATAATGTTGATGAAACGATGGGGAACAAACAGTAGAGGGAGCAGTCATAGTTTAGATGACAATGTGTAACATTATTTTTAGCAATAGATGGTTAAAAGTCAATTTGGCGCACAAAATATTTGATTTATTTCATAACTCTCAATAGTATTGTCAGTAACATAGATGTTTTGACAATTTGTCTTCTTCTCCTGTCTGCTTGTCCCTTTTCAGGGGTTGGCACAGCGAGTCAACATGTTCCATCTCCTCCTGTCCTCTGTATCTTCTACTCTAACTCCAATTACCTCCATGTCCTCCCTCACTGCATCCATCAATCCACTCTTTGTCTCCTACCTGGTAGCTGCATCTCTAGGATCATTCTTCTACCAATGTATCCACTGTCTCTCCTCTGAACATGTCCAAACCATCTCAATCTGGCTTTTTCTCCAAACCTTCCTGTCTGTGTTGTCCCTCTAATCTCCACATTCATGAATTTTGACAATTTATGTCACAAAGTAAAAATCCATTATGTCAAAAATGATATGGAATTTATATATGGGCGCAGGAAATATAACTCACAACTGACAGGCTGAAATTTAACCTGAGGACAAATCTAGAAACGTCTTCATATCATGTCCATTCTGTCTGTAAATTGTGTTATTAAACGTAATGGAATTCCTCCTCACTGTGCCCTTCCACTTGTTTGTCTCCTTGTATAAAATTACCTTCAAACATTAATCCCTTCTTCTCTTGTTACCGTATGTCTCTTCCACTCGTTCGTCTCTTCTTCTTGTTCGTCCTACAGCAGTGTTTAGAAAAGTCAAGGTCTCCTTGGTTGAGATGTCAGCATCGTCTGACGGCACCCAGCTGGCTGTCGCTGTCTGATGTTGGCTTTGGTGATGTCGCACAAGTGATGCATGACAAACTGAACGCAGACGAGTCAAGACCCATGAAGTGATCCCTGTCAGACTAGGACAGGGGCCACCGTAGCTCAGGCGCTCATCCGACGCCCTCTTCACCCCAGTCGTCATCGCTATGCCCTCAAATTGATCCAAATCCAAGAGGCTTTAGAACTGAAGGCGTCTCCCTGAATGAGAAGTGAAATGTTTTCTGGAGTGAGTTCATGTCCAGTTAACTAACCGACCCAGTCAACCTTGACCATGGCCTGGATGACTGAAAATCTTCATAGATAGTTCTACCGTACATTCAACTGTCCAACAGTTTTGGGAAAAAAATACTACAGCACATGTTTTGTTTCTTGTTCATTTCAATACATGGTATCACTATCGGTTTATCTCCTGAAGAACACAATAAACACAACAACATGGAAATGTTTAAAGCAATGTTTTTGACAGTACAATGCTCAAGTCATTCGATTTTAAGTGATTTGTAGTCAGTGGTGGCCCAGTGGCTAAGGAAGCGGACTTGGGTCCGCAGAACTTCAAGTCCACAGGAAGGCTCACTATATGGTGCAATGTGATTTGGGTGGTGCCAGCTGCCCCTGTGACCTGGAAAACCATTAAACTGGTTAGATTTCAGCTCTTAAACTCCTATGAGTATTTTCTTAGTTGTTTGGAGGTGTATTTGTCCAAATAAATACACATTATATGGTACCATACATTAAAATGAACAAGGAATTGAAGAAAGAAGCAAGGTGGTGATAAAAAGTGATGATTAATCCACGACTGCATTTTCATCTGCTCATCCGATAATGGGCCGAGATGGAAGCAGGTTCCGCAACCACCGCCTAAATTACACGGCACCACCCTAGTCCCTCATCAACCTACCTGCAGGGGGAGTGCCCAATGGTAGTGACCTACCGCCCTTACTGAAATCCAGTCTTGCCCAGGAGGTCAATCCTGGCGTTCCACACTGTTACAGAGACATGTCTCTTGGCTAAGTCACATCTCTCTTTGAACATACATGTTATTTCCAATACTTTTAACCATGGTCTGCCAGCAGCATCCTTCTCTAGTTGCCTATTGTACTCCCAGCTATCGCACTGGACGAGACAGTGCACTGCTTTGAATCCGCAAGAGTTGAAGACACTTGAAGTGACTGTGGACATGGACTGGTTTGACAGGGCACGTATCTCCCTGCAGCCTCTTCAACACTCCTGCTCTTCTGAGCCTCATAGATGCCAGAAGGAAGAGGCAAAGAAAGTCATCTCCCTAAATGAGAGGACGTGATAGGATTCTAATGTATTTCCCTCCTTCAATGTAGTGAGTGAGTTGAACTGGCTCCTATCAATAAGGCAAAGCTGCCACGGTGCATTATTAACAGATGACTGTGTGCACACAAGGTTGGCCCGGCTGAACAAAAAAAGGGACTTAAATGACGTGGGGAGAACACTGTCAATCTCGTCTTTCCTCTGAGAGTCAATTAGGAGATAAACAGGGCTACATGTCTTTGGCAGTGGGGACTCGGCTGATGCGCTGTCCCACAGATGTCCTGGGGCAAGGTAAACTGACGGAGCAGCTCTGCTCCCAGGGACACAGGCACAGGCACAAGACTGAGAACAGGCGCCACGTGTGTGTTACAGCTATACGCATGTGTATGTGTGATCATGGTCTGCCTGGGCTGCTGTTAACCTGCATGTAGGGTCTATGATGCAACGTCAGTCTTGACACATGTCAGGCATGTTTGCAAAATAGTCAGCTGGACACGCTGTGTCATAATGCAGTGGCCCCTAACCATGTTTGTGCCCTAGTACAGCGTGAATTGTCTATTATTGCAAAATTGTCTCCAAGTGGCTGTATAGTTTTTACGGCTGGGGTCTCGAACTCAAATAAGTTGAGGGCCACAACCAGGGTTTTAATTTACCAAAGGGCTGCATCAGCTTTCAGTGTTCAATACAAAAGAAAAAAATATATTAAAAATCAGTTTCCCATAGATTCTGTGTAATACAACAACTATAGGATTTACCATACAAATCTATAAAATATTATTCTAATACAACATTCAAATCAAGGTCAGGGCCGCAAAATATAATTTCTTGGGCCGTAAAAGGCCCACGGGCCGCGATTTTTGAGACCCCTGTTTTAAGGGCTTTTTAGCCTCAATAGAGAGCCACCTGTTGCATACTGCGCAGCGCAGGTTTGTTGCAGGAAAGAATCTGTCACATAGATCAAGTTCGTAATAGATCAACCCAACTCTTGTACCGATCGTTAAGAACCTTCCCAAAGATTCTCCTGTTTTTGGTCATTTTGCTTCCTTCTTGGTTTCTCTATTAGTGGTAATGTATCTTGTTTTGACAGTGGGAGCAGACTCTTAAGAAGGCAGCGTAAATTTAGGTGAGACATGACCCAAGCAAACAACCTCACTTGTATCAAGTGTCATTTATAGACAGATGCAGTCAAGAGAAACCAGTAGTTTTTCAAAATAACATCATTCTGTATCAGATTAAACAGATATAATGGAGGTTGTGCATTATTTCTTTGTGGTCTGGTACAAACTGACTCACAGACCTGTTTTATTCATTACACAGCAATGCAAATTCAATTACCTAAATATTTGCAGAAAGATTTATTAGAAAAAATGAGTAGTCTCATTCATAAAGTTCCTGTTTGGGGACAACATCTATTTGTGAAATTACTATATATCAGCAACAGCGGCTTTTGAAACCCATTTGAACCGAATTGAAATTGTGATTGAGAAATGATTCTTCATTTAACTCTGACCCACTATTCTTAGATTAAGAGGAAAAAAATGAAAGTGATGTTTTATGAAGTTAATTTTGTTTGGAAAACGATTGTTGGCTCAGAGCTGGAAGAAAAGGCACTCAGACAGTGATGGCTATGAATGTTGATACATCTTTGTTCTTTCCTAACAATTTACTGCTGAAAATGTAGACAAATGTCTCACATATGAATATTGTATTGAGCAGAAATGTGTTTATGCACATGTTTACTCTGGATGTTCTCGTGTTATTACATGCAATGGATTTCTGTTTGAGTGACAGGGGCATGAAAATGGTGAATTGCTTTCACTTTCAAATTTGTATTAAACAATCATTTTGGGAATCGATTAAGGCTGAACGCGTTATGCAGTGAATGAGGGAAATATCTTCTTCTATGCAGCTGAAGTTTGTTTTTGTGAGAGTAGAAAACAAAATAATAATGTGGGAAAGATTTTAGTTGAGTGGCACCTTAGGTCGTATATATGTATGTATATATATATATTTATATATATATATACATACATATATATGTATATATATACATATATATACATATATGTATATATATCACTTTTTATAAATATATATATATATATGCGCGTAAGTATATATATATATACATATGTGTGTTTGTGTGTATACACATATATCCTAGTCAAAATATAAGTCAAACTATATATGAGTCAAAATATATACATAAAAAGTCTGTATAAATGGATATATGTATTTGTATATATATATGTATATATGTACAAATTTCTGTGTATATATATATTTATGCATACTGAAAGCCTGAGTATGCATACAAAAGTCTAAATATAGACAGAACATCTCAACATATATATAAATATCTGGATATTTTTCTTAAAAATCTGAGTATTTGTACAATAATCCTGACTGTTTACAAGTGTCTGAATATATTTCTAGTCTGTCTTGTCTGACTATATACAGACTATACAAGTCTAAACGTATATACAGAACATTTGAGCATATATAGAAATATCTGGATACATACATTAAAAGTCTAATTATGTATACAAAAAGTCTAAAAATATTTTAAAGTGTCAAAATATTCACAAAAAAAATGCAAATACATACAAAAATTGAAGCTTCCCTGATCACATCACACTGCCCCTGTACTATATATATATATATATATATTTGTCTTCTAAATGTGCTGCTATATATTTCTGAGGAGAGTGCACGTTTTCCCATCTCAGCTTGGGGATCAGTGTGAAGGGAGACGGCAGCACAGAGCCAGATGCCTGTGGACTGCGAGGCTCTTTGGTCTGGACGACATTGTGCGATTCGCTGTCTTTTCTGCTTTGACGTCTTTGGCAAACTTTTCCACAAACTGTGGATTTTATAATAAGTTTATGTGACTTTTTCTGACAAGAATGGGTCAGGCATTTTGTAGCGTGAGGGATTTTTATAAAGGAGCGCACCAGGCTCTGCGTGATCCGCTCCTGGTGTGATATCACAGTTGTAGAAGAAAAATCTCTTCAGTACAAACTTTTAACAAAAGTAAAGAGATGTAGTATTTGAACCAGGTTAGCTAGTTCAGTTGTTGTTTTGCGTTGACAAGAAGATACTATTGAATTTTGCTTTTTATTTTCCAAAGTAGTGAAAATCAGTCAGCCTGATATTTTTGTTCTTTACTGATCACTTGAAAACTAGACTGTCTATAGAAGACAATAGTGGAAAACAATCACTAGATGTTTCAGCTAGTTTTCAGTTTCATGGTTGCTTTTTAATTAGGATAAACCCTATTGGATAAAAATAGTGTTTAAATAAATTGTGCATATAAGAGAAAACAAATCACCATTGTGTGTTCAATTAATTTACCATCTCAGCTATGATGACAATGGTGGCCTAGTGGTTAAGGAAGATGGCTTGGGTCAGCAAGGGTTCAGGTTCAATTCCATAGCACCATCCTCACCAACACAGCTTCACAGTATGGTCTAGTGCAGGGGTATCAAACCGGTTCCACAAAGGTCCTTACTTGAATTTTCAATCAACTGATCTGAGTCTCCAGACAGCTGATTGGTCAACTAGTTTGCTCTGGACAGGTTGGAACAAAAACCTGCAGCCACAGCGGCCCTTGAGGAACGAGTTTGACACCCCTGGTCTAGTGCAAGTTGGGTGGCAGTGGTGGAGACTGTCACAGTAACAGATAAGATAAAGATGAATGAGTAATCTAATCTAAAATAGTCTCCAGGTATTGATGATGTGGAAATGTCAAAAAGGGTTAGGAACCACTGAAGAGGTTTTTCAATTCTAATTGTTTACATCAAGGCTAGTCCATCTTAACCCCGCTCACATCCCTTCCCTTTAGTGAAAGTAAAATTGATTATCTGTCATTGTGACACCGCACACAATAGCACCACCCAAATTCATGTCTGAATGGGTCAGACATTCTGTTAAAATGAATGAAGGGTATTATTCTAAATGATTCTGTTTTCTTTTTTTCTTTTCTTTTTGTATTCTGCATACTTAACTGATACGTTTGGCAAAAGTTAGTCAGCAGCCCTGAGCTTTTCATTAGTTTTAAAGTGTATTTAAAGTGGATTGCTTTAAGCGCCCAGGGAGCAGTGAGTGGTCCATCCACCTCAGTGGTCACCTGGCAACTGGTTCCAACCTGAAATGCTCCAGACCCAAATCTGTTCTTTAACCTCTAGACCAGGGGTGTCCACACTTTTTTGTCTTGTGAGCTACTTTTCAAATGACCAGGCTGAAATGATCAACCTAGATTGAAAACTCTAAATATATTTACCTATAGAAACTGGATATCTTACTCTATACATTAACCTATAACATATATGTTGTAAGGTCTGACTCAGCACATATATGATTCTCACTTTAGCCCAGTCATTAGCATCTTGAAATAGAATTACATGTCTAGTTTTCTATCAGTATTATTTTTTTATGTTATGGCTAAGGATCTGCCTACAGACAAATGTAATAACTACAAAAAAGGCTCATAATTCAGTTTAATTTCAGAGCTGATTTCTGGCCATTTTGCATGGTTTTATTGACAGTGACAAAAATCACTTCCGTTCCTACATCACTAGCAA
>JAFBJS010013146.1:17578-36659 GCA_016785265.1 Paraplagusia blochii
GATGCAGTGAGGGAGGACATGGAGGTAGTTGGAGTCAGAGTTGAGGATACAGAGGACAGAGGGAGATGGAAAATGCTGACTTACTGTGGCAACCCCTAAATAAGGGACAAGCCTTAAGTGCTTAAGTTTGGAAAATGTTTCTGTTTTTTTTTTTTTTTAAATCACCTTATATTTATGGTTCTGTTCCACAGACTTGACAACTGCCTAGGATTAAAGCGCTGCTGCCAGTGTAGTTATTTCCAGTCATGCAGCCAGTGGTGCAATAAATATGTCACATAACATGAAACTGTAATGTTTAACTCACTATTAAATCCACAACAAGCAGGAAATTGAAAAGTAATGTAATCACCGACTGCCATGTTCAGGGGTTTCCTTGTGTTTCAAAACTCAACGCTAGAAAAAAAAAAAATTGCGGTAAAAAAACTAGTTGCAACGTAGACATTTTTTCTGTTGTAGGTCGAGGGAGGAGATGGTGGCAGTGACCCGTTACTAGGAAACAAGTTTATTAATATACCTGCTGGAAAAATAGTGAAAGTAATTTAAAAGTATATTAATACTTAATACTTAATTACTTACTTAATTAATGCTTCTTTATTTTAATAATAATAATCAATATAAACCAAATATTATTTATGAGGCAGGGGTTTTCAAACTGTTGTTCACCAGGGGGCGCCCTTAAAGCACTTCCCCTTTAAGGGCTTTTTTAGAATTTGTGAATGTAATTACATATGTTTCAATAAATATTTTTAAAATTGATCATTATTTTTGCAATGTTGTGTAATAAAGTTAAAAAATCAGCAGAACTGCAAAACTGCTTAACCTTGCCTGGGCCACAAAAAATGATGTGGTGGGACATATTTGGTCCGTGAGCCTTGAGTTTGACATATATGTTATAAGGCTGTGTTTTTCCTTTTTTTTTCCATATTTGCAAAGTCCGAAACCTGCACAGCCCAAGTCCATAGACCTTATTTTTAGACCGTTGACCATTGTTGGTGGCCAGGCGGTTAAGAAAGCCTGCTTGGGTCAACAGGACTTTAGGGTTCGAGTCCACTGCTTGCCAGGTTGCCACTTAGGTGCCCTAAGCATGCAACCCTTCCAAGGAGCTGAAGATAAATGAATGACCATTGTTGAACATTAATGAGGATATTTTAGTATTTTTAGTAACGACAGAAAAATGTCATTAGACCACCCAAAATGACTGCAAACTTCTATTATTTTTTTCAATGGCCCCATAAAAGTTACCTTGTGACAAACCAGAGGGACACGACCCAGTCTTTTGGAAACAGTGTTAAAAAGTAATAACCAAGAACACAGTTTTTTTGTTTTTCTTGGACTTTCTTATGATTAAACTGCTGCCTCCTGGAGACCTGAACCTATCACAGTGCATAATCTTTGCAGAGTAGTTTCAACTAGATGCTGGAGTCTTGGTCGTGGAGGACGTCAGTCAGTTGCTTTTTCAGAGCAGTAGAATTTTTCAAATATTTTATGCCAAACCAAAAAAGTAGAGAAAAACTAAGAAAGAGTCTCTTTGACGTCACCTCAGGCTCGTACGGAATGTGAAAACACTGCAGTGATTTTTACAACAATCATAGAATAAAAACTTCTGGACTGTCGTTGCTGCTCAGCGTCAGTCATTCCTCCAGTCCTGTTTTGGTCAACAGTTTGTTTGCTGTTGTGTTGGTGTGTGTGTGTCTGTGTGTTTGTGTGTGTGTGTTTCTCTTAGGCCCCAGCTTGTCCTGACTTTTTCATCTGACACCAGAGCCACTGGCTTCACAACATGTTTTGTCTGCGTGGCGTCCAAACGAAAATGCAGATGGAACGGGGTCCTCTGCTTGATGGCGGGCAGTTAGAAGATTGGAACAAAACTTGAGAGGCCGAATCACCCAATCTGGGCCCGGGAATTTTTTGGCTGACAGCGTAGTGTGAAATTTACAGAAAAAAAAGAGAGAAAACGTTGGTCGTGCAGCTGCTTCTGTGTCTGCAAAACAGTATCATCAGCCAATAACTGTGACGAAAACTACGAGGCTGGAAAGAGTGAAAATTAGATTTTGATTCATCCTGTTTTCAACAGGGTTGGTTTGATTTGCAGCTGTGAGGATGAGATTTGATGGAAGAAGATTCAGAAATCAGGAGATAGGAAGCAGTTATTGTACGGAATTCCTCACATGCTGTTTGTGTGTAAAACAGAGAGTGAAATCTGGTTATTAGTTCCATCTGTTTTAGTCATAATGTTAAAATTATTGTTAAATGTTAGTGTAGAAACCTCTACAAAACAATCTGAAACGTTATTTCTTGAGTTCCACACTCAAGACAACACTATATATATATATTTATATATTAATATATGTATATATATATATTTATATATTAATATATGTATATAATATATATACATATATAAATAAAATGTATATATGGATATATCAGTCCACTGATATTATTGGGCCGATGTATGAATCCTTTTTTAATATCGGAGCATATCGGTATTGGTTATATAGTGTATATGCATTGCTATACAATGTATAAACATTATAGTATATATAAATGTGCTTCTTTCAAATATGTCTTTTTTTCTTGAATATAATTTTTTAGTATTTTCTATCATTTATTTTTAGTGTATTTTCTAGTTGTATTTGCCTTATTTGCAGCCTCATGTACATGTGAATCACATACGTGTAGTTTGACATCAATTAGTTTCCGCCTATTAATGCAAATGATCAGGAGGAGCTGAAAGCAGAACCTGTGCATTAACAGTCCTGGTTTCTCTGCTTCGCTCCAGTCCACTTCACTGAGTCTCTCTGCTGCTGCCCGTCGTAGTAGTAGGTGGAACCGATCCCTTCATGTTCTGGTGTCCTGCTGCTCCTCTCAGTCAGCTGACTGCAGGACACAAATGCTCACACACCCATGAGGAAACATAGGTAGACTGACATACACAGATTTGTGTGTTGGCTGTGTGTGTTTAACTTGGTGGTGGTTGTTTAAATAAACGGAGAGGAATCCCCTCTGGTCATCACTCCGTCTGTGGCCTCCTGCCTGCAGAGAGTCGTAGAAGGACCAGGGTTCCTTTTTTTTTTTTTTTCTCACTTTCTCCTAGTCTTCGACTCAATCCACCTCTGACCCGACACACACACCGTAGAATACTGCTGTTTGCACTTCATCAGACTGTGAGAAAGAAAGGACAGTGGGAAAGTAAAAAAAGAAAAAAAAAAGGCTACAGATGAGAAATGTTAATCCAGCTGGACTAAGAGGCTCCGCCTTTGTCCTGCTCTTATTATATTCCCCTTGATTACAATCTGAAGCAGCTCAGGTTACACCACTTCAAGGGGTTGAGGCTCTGGCTGAAATTGTCCTGTGCTGAGTGATGGTTGAATTGGATCTGCCTCAGGTTGGGGGGCAGAACTGTCCAAATGTTAGGAAAGTAAAAGAATTATTGTGAACGTCAATTAAAAAAAAAAAAAATGGTGACAGGATCAGTTGTTACGACAATATTAATGATCAACATTGTAACAGATAGTGATTCGCCCGTTGTGCATAACTTGAACTACACAATACGAGTGCAATGTGTCCCACAGTAGCACTCATTAGCTTCAACTTAATTTGTTTATGCTGTTGTGTCAGATCATAACAATTGTTATCTCAAGTGTTCTGTTTGTATCTCGATTGCATTTTCCCCATTGAAAATAACTACAACTCGACAAAGGAGCGAAAGGACTAAAGGAACAAACAAGGAATTCAAACGCATTCATTGTAACATTGTGATTCACACCACTGCACACAATGAAATGTTACCTTTGTCTTTAACCAATCACCAAAGTGAACAGTGGGCAACTTTGGGCACCTGGGAAACAGTGTGTGGGGACGGTGCCATGCTCAATGGACCTCAGTGGTAACCTGGCAGTTGGTGAACTTTGAACTCCCTGGACCCCAGTCTGGTTCCTTAACCACTAGGCCACCTCTGCCTCGTGAACTCACCTGGAAGATTTAGAAACTCGGAAGTCTCCTCCTCTTAAAATGCCCTGTTCCATCATGGTGCATTTTCTGATAGATGTCCGGGGCTTGGGCAAACACTGGAACTCTCCTCAGATGTGACATTGTGCTCAATATAGTTCACAGACACTGCACCACTGACATTAAAAATCAAGTAAAGATGATATATGTCGCTATTGTGATCAAATTGCAACATTGCTACCCTGTCGTAAAACGACCTGTAGTGCAGATAAAATGTAGCAAAAGTTGCCTACTTGTAATCTGGAGTACCTGGGTTTAGAATATCTTGTATCCTACAGTCCTGTGTGTCATTGCATCTGAGATGCTTTCATGACGACAGGACGTCTTGTTTATTCCCAAACTCCGGTGCAGGAAAATGGCCTTGCAATCACTGATGGAAGAACACACAGGCGCACGTGGTCTTCCCTGGCCTGTGAGAATGACGCTCAGGGACGGGAACAAGCACAGAGGACACTGCCCGAGGGCCAGCCACCACTAGACACTAAGCGCTGCAGTGATCCAGTCCCCATGTAGCACTAATCACAACCCTCTGCTCCCACCATCTGTTCTCCGTCACTGGCCTTTCACTACAACTCCACTGCTTTACCTCCACCATCTACCCTCCGTCCTCTTCCCTCCTCCTCCTCCTCACCGTCCCTTCACTGTGAATAAGGACTTTTCCTCTTCTTTTTGAGACTCGGGGTTCGTGAGGACAGAGGATTTGTTTCTACTTAATGAGGTCAGAGACCTGTAAGCCCCGAGCGCTACTCAATACTGGAACACACACGCACTCATCTATGACACAACATATTGATCCCCGTTGCATGCACGCTGTCTCTTTGTCACACACTATGAGTCCAGTAGAGTCCGCCTTGAATTCCTGTCACAGCCGTAACCCGGCAGAGACATGTGTGACCGAGTCTAACAGTCGAACAGACACTCAGCTGTGCCACGGTATGTTGATTTTTTTTCAGCTCCCAATGATCAGATTAGAGTAACTAATTAAAAAAAAAAAAAAAAAAAAACAATATTATGAGCTGCCCTAACGCTCCTCTTGGTGGTGATGAGTGAGGGCAAAGTTATTATTCTTTTGAACTCCTGCAGTGAGGGGAACAGAAAGCAGACATTCAAAGCAGCATGACGTATGGTGTTTGTTATTTCATTTTTACGTTTTTTTCAACCGGCTGCCAGAGATTTATGGCTTGATAAGTATCTCAAACTTTACTTTTTTCAGATGGGGGAATAATTTAACCACACTGCAGGGACAGATGCTCTTTCTCCTCGTGCTTGTGTTTCACTCATAGCGGACAGTGTAATCCTCCATGCAATAAACAGAGCGTTTTTTTTTATAGATTCCAGTTTTAAATTAACTCTCTGGTCTCCGGATCTTGTTTTTTTTTCCCTTTAATATCTGTATTTAAGACTCTCATATCCCCAGTCTTTCACACTGTAGCAGTGAGGCCAAGGAAAATGTAAAGGCATAACGTAAAGGGAAGCAGCAAATAAAATATAATTGAAGTTGTGTTCGTAGATGACCCTGTGTCCAGACCTTCTGAACATTCTGTCCTTTTCACAGACTTGCACAGAACGTTCTTCAAAAAAAAAACAACCCACAGATATTAAATAAAGTTTACTCTGCACATTCCTAGAATAGAAATAATATATTGTGGAGATATATAATAAAAGAACAACAATAATCTTTGTGTATTGATACAGTATCAAAGATAAAATCAAAGTCAAAATACTTTGTTAAAATTGTGGGAAAATTGGGATTGAGGTTGGAAGATGAGACACATGTTTGTCAGAGTAGGAGCTACAGAACAATATATCAGGGAAAATTAAAAAGCGTCTTATCGCAATATTGCAAGAAATGCACCGTTAAATAAAAATAAAGAAAATGTTTTGCTAAAATCCTTCACTCTGGCCCAGAGGCAATGTGTCTGACTTTGGTATGACACTACAGGGTTCACCTTCTGGGCAAGGTTGAATCCCAGTTAGGGCGGTTGACTTCCAGTGGGTTCACCACCTGCAGGAAGGTGAAGGTAGGGTGTAATGTTGGGCTCAAGTGGGACAGTTGGTAGCCTAGTGGTTAAAGAAAACGAACTGGGTCTGCAAGGCCCCCGCTTCTGGCATGTTACCCCGCTGATCATGGTATCAAACCCACACACTGCTCCCTGGGAGCTGGCTCAGCCGGCCTCCCACTGCTCACTACGGTGATGGGTTAAATGCAGAGGCATAATTTCCTGAAGGATACTCCTGGAGTATTAATAAAGTTCTAAAATAAAAAAAAAAATTAAAAGTTTTTAAAAATGTGATTTGGTTTGGGCCCTCACTTTGGCCCAGAGGCAATGCCTCTGTGGGGTAAAAATTCAGGGTTTGGCAAGTTTTAAATCCCTGTTAAGGTTGTTGACTTCCAGTGGGCTCAACACCTGCAGGAAGGTATGGTGTGGTGTAGTGTGATTTGGGTGGCAGTTGTGGAGACTGCTGCCTCCGTGACCCAGCAATGCATTATTGAGTGAAAATGGATGGATGGATGAATTTGGGTTGCAGTCGTGGAAATTGCTGCCCGTGTGACCGGGAAATGAATAAGCGGGTTAAAAATGGATGGATGGATGAATTTTGCAAAAATCTGCACATAAATCCTTAACCTCTCCTGCAGGGTACGCTATGACTAGGTTAGACTATAGGAGTAGAACATTCAGTTAACAGTAAAACTATTACTAAGTTTGATTCAACATTTTTTACATAAAAATACTCCAAAGTTTGATAAAGTGTTTGTGAATAAGTAGTTTGTGGGCACTGTTGTTACTCTGATGGCCGTTGGTCGTCTCTAGGTTCTAGATTCTATAAATTACTTCAAAACACTTTAACTAAGAAATATACAGTATGTTATGATTTTTTGGATTCCCTCCATTCTCAAAGTTTCAACTCCGTATCCTTCCGTTGACTTTGTCCACCGCTCTGTTTACAGATTCTCACTTGTTTCCGTTTCCTGTCAATTCTGACTTTCTTTCTCATAATTAAAACTATCTTTAAGCAATTTGCCATGGAGTTCGTGGTATTTTTAGCCTGGTCATTATTTCATGCACAGATGTGACGTGTCAGGGAAGGAAACCTGGTAGTGACAGTACCGTGCTCCTTATTTGGAGGAGGGGAAAAAAAAAAAAGGTGTATAGGCAGTCAGGTGGTTGATGGAGCTACTGTATGGCCCAATTTAGATCCTCACGTGTCAGTGTTACCGACAAATATGCGTAGCGCCAGAGTGGGGCCAAATTTTCTGAGCTGACGCAGCCTGTCAACAGAGTAAGAGAAGGGCCATTAATCACTCTGCATTTGATCAGAATGCAGCGAACCTCTACTGTTTCCTGTGATGGTAAGGCAATGGAAGGCTGTGTTAGATCTTGTTCCACTAATTGGGTTAGTGCAGCTAATGGCCATTTAGATGGTGGATAAGGGGGAGATATTTTACTCCACAAATGTGGTGATGGAATCAGCAGCAGCAGCAGCAGCTTCATGTATCTGAAGCGTACTCAGAATAAAAAAAATAATAATAATAATTTGGACAACTTGGATTGCTGGGTGAGTCTATTCTGATTAAATTCACCACTTAACAGTAAAATGGCTACATGGATTTTTTTCTTTTTTTTTTTTTTTTAAATGTTCTGCAAGTGCAGCTATTTGTGGGAACATTTCAGGCAGCATGCAGTTTTCTACAGTGTGTTGTACAATAATGTGAGGAGTAGAAAAAACTATTTCCGCAACTGATTCACAATCCCAGCCAAATGGAATGTAAGATCACGACGACCGTTTCCGCACACAACGCCTGTTCCGAGTAATGTTTCCTGGATTTTTTTTTTTTTTTTTCTCAAAACAACACCGCGCACCACAGAGATGTGGGAATTGAGAAGAAAATTAAAATTACAATACCTGCATGCCCAGCTGCCCAACTTAAAATGCTGCCCTGGTTTATGCTTCACTGTGCAATATCCTGCCATTGAGCTCTGTGCAAGGCATGCTAATAATGAAGCTGTCTCTGGCATAAGGATTCCCGTGTGCAGGCCATGGAAATTGGAAAAGAGGGAGTAGATGTGTGACTGTGTCGACCTAAATGGGATAAGGGGCTCGCTATTCCCCTATCAAAGTCACCGCTGGCTTTCTGCGGTGTACAACGGAAACGGCTACAGGTTCTCTGAGCTCATGGCCGGTTTTAAACTACTGAGAATAAGTTGAGAGTGAAATAACTGCAGTAATATTACAGCACATTCACCAAGCTATTTGGTGTTACCGGGGAAAAAAAAAAAAGAAAAGAAAAAGGAAACCAATAAAGACCGGCTGGCGTCCTTGGTGTCCACTTTCCCTGTGGCTGCGAGCACTCTCCCTGTTTCTGTTGGATTTCTCCAAATGAGGAAAAGAAACATTGTTTGTCCTCACCGGGAGCGGGAGGCTGCTGAGGAAGGGAGGAGATCGGAGCAGCACCTCTGATGGAATAATGGAACAGGCTTTGACCCGACTTTGCCGAAATTGATTGCCTCTTCTCAATGGAACCAATGAGCCAAATGGAAAATGACTCTGGAACTCATTTACAGGCATTTTCGTGACTTTTTCCATCGTCGTTTCTCCGTAGGTGGCAAAGAAAAGTTGTTTAGGACACTCGTCTTTCTTTGGACTGGTGGGACATGGGGTGCAGTGTGATTTGGGTGATGGTCATGGAGGCTGCTGCCACTGTAAACTTAGTAATGGATAAACGGAGGGTGATGGTTGAAAGGATGGATGGTCACTGTCCAGGTAGAGCAAGACTGGGACAAATCAAAACCCTATTTCTCAAGAGGGCAAATGTTTTCTACTCCTGGGCCTCACTTCAGCACAGGGGCTGGGAGAGCAGCGGATGGATTTAGCATTTTTGTGATATAAGATAAATTATGTGAATATCTATTGAGATATATTTGGATTACAGTAAGGGCAGCAGGGTGATGATAGTTTCATTTATGAAAATAATTTGGATTAAAATGCCTAACTCAGTCTGTAGTTTTTGCCAGGTCTGCTCTATTTGAAGCTGATATCGTCTGTCGTTGCGTCCTGTGGTGTGTTTAATGACTTGTGTTCCTTTGTGTTTGCGCAGCATCATATTCAGACAGGGAGGATTCCCTCTGTGTCTTCTATAAACTAACTTGCAGGAATTGTATTGTTAAATGAAACATGAATTGAACTGAAGTGTGGTGACTATTACGTCTCCTCCTGGTTGGACCAGAGGAAAACTGACAAAGGTGGGACGAGAAAATATGTTTTATAATCGGAGAGATTGATGAATCTGCTGCTCAGTGTCTCTGCGTTCAACTATTTTTGATGGAATAACAGTATAATAAGGGACAACAGTGGACAATAAACTTTTGAGTGGGTTGGCCTAAGCCTGCTATAGCAATCCCCAAACCCACAATTAGAAACAGATAACAGCTTAGGAGGCAGAGTGTCCCAGAGGGGAATGTTGGAGAATGGATTTTTACTGAATACGTTGTTATATATATATATATATATATATATATATATACATATATATATATATGTTTGTGGAGAAACATGCATATAGGAAGAAAACTATTTTGGGAGACTTCAGTTGAATTTTTTATACAAGGAGTTCTGCTGGTAAATAACATTACATTTATCTGTGTAGATTCTCAGTCATCCAGGTCATCCAATCCAAGTTAGTTACTTTGGTTAGTTACCATCAAGGGGCTCAGAACTGAAGGGCTCAGAACTGAAGAAGCCTCTTGGATGAAGAGGTGAAACATCTTCAAAAAACCTTCTATGTCCAGTTGCCCTCGAAGTATCAAATTTTGAACATTACATTTATTACAACCATGGGCAAAATATTACAAACGCACCATGTTGGGTCCTAAAATTCTGACTCCAAACAAGGTCAAGATGTCATGCAAAAAAGTCTAAAAGGTTTTCGGGCTTTTTCCTACATTATCTGTTGGGAAGGATAATGATAATATAAATAAATAATAACATTTGGTTCAGTTTGGGGCTTTTGCTTTGGCCCAAAGGCAAGGTCTCTGGACCTCTGTCATTGGTGGACAACCTCAGGGTTCACCTCCTGGGCAAGTTTGACCTGGTTAGGGTAGTTGGCTTCCAGTAGGGTAGAAGGTATGGTGGCATTTGTGGAGACTACTGCCCCCTGGACCTGGTAATGGATAAGCAGGCGAAGATGGATGGATGGATGGATGGATGGATGGGTGAAGTATGGACAGCTGGATTGAAATGCCAAAATGGGCCACATCCTGCCCATGGTTTGCCCAGGACTGATTAACCAGCAACGTTTGTCTGCTGCTGTTTTCGACCCTGATCCTTCCTCCCAACTTCTCAACATTTTCTGGAGTGACCTGTGCTCCACCCATGCCTTTGGGGCTCAGGTGCACATAAAAAACTTGAAAACATTTGCAATACAATGTGCATGAACACATCACAAGCACATCTGGTTTCCAGGGTGGTTCTCTTGAACCTGGACCTGCTGCTGGTGTTAATGACTGAGATGTTCCTGGGCTTCAAGGATAAGACCAGGTGAAGATGCAAAACAGACGCTGCCATCTCTCCTCCAGGGGGCCCAGACATCCTGTGTGAGTTTGTGTGCCCACATTTTTGTGTGTGACTTTTGAGTCAGCTTGAGGGTAAACCAGTTAAAGGTCTATGGGATCAGAGGGGATAACCACTGCCCCCTGGTGTCTGTGCGTCAGCCCTGGCTTCCTCCCAAAAAAACGGTGGAGAGTTCACAGTAATACCCTCCTGTCAAGAGTGGGTCATGGTCCCACTTCCCTCATGCATCAGTCAAAGAAGGATGTGGGGGAAAAGAACATGGAACTGACTTTATTTGAAGAATTGTGGTAAAAAAGCTTCAGGCTCCACGTGTGAAAATTAAATAATTTTTATAATAATGAGGAAATTTGTGCTAACGTCCCCCAGAGGTGAGCAGCGGTAATCGCTTTCGTAACAATTCTGCTCTTTGTCATACAATGCTGAGCTTGTTCTTTTCCATCACGACGTCACCAGACTTGGCGGCAGACGCTCACTGACCTGACGTGCTTCTCTGAGGAAAGTGAATGCACTAATGGCGTGAGTGAGAGGTGGCCCAGAAGAACGCTTCATAATGATTTAAATGCTGCGAGGGTTGATGGGATCATTTTATTTTACTGTATTTTTTTGTGCTTAAAAGCAGGATCTCCTCTGCTCCTTTTCAATCTCCAAACGTGCTTCATATTCATGTGGTCATCCGGTGATTCAGCTCCGAATGAACCCCCTCCACCCTCGCCCTCCTCCTTCCTGTGAAGTTAATGGGCCAGCGCTGCTTACTAAAGACCAGCCATAGGCAACATCTGGGGACTTAATTTAACAGACTCAGGACTAATACCATCAGTATATTAAACAGCTTGATCCCGGAGTTTCTGTCTGTCTTGACAAATTCCGTTTGGATTTGAGTCTCGGGAGGTGCCTGCTCGGGACATGTCTGTAGATTACAGCGACTATTTACCACTGGGGAGAAAAAAAAAAAAAATCAAAATCCTCGCCTGCTTTTTTTTGGGGTTGGCCTGGCTTCAGCCTGTCACTTTGCAGCACTAAACACTTTAGGGCAGAGGAAGTAAGTCAGTATGAGCTCATTATCCAGCAGTGACTGCTGGCTCTCCGACAGGTCAGTGTTAGGTATTAAAGCTAGTAACAAAAATGGATGTTCATTAAGAAATGCAACGCAAGGAGAACCTTAATATAACTGTATTTTTGCCCTGGACAATTTCATCAATACTGAGAATCATAAGCTGGGCTGGAGGAGGGTGGAGAAAAGGCTCATTTGCATGTAGTCCTACCTGAGGAGATAAACCCAAAGGGAGGATTTTTATGTAAATAATTTTCAAAATAGTGATTAAATTTAGACTCTGTAGTGGTTTGTTGTAATCCCACAATTATCCAAACGGGCACGAAGACAACAACACATGTTCACACTAACCTTTATTGTGAGGAAACTAATTGAATTAATTACATGAACACAGAGTTATAGTTTCTGGCAACGCTCTCCAGATTGTCAATGTCAGACTGGAACATTTACAGGAGGCGTCGTACGTAACTGTGAACAGATTGGCTGTAAATAAAAGAAGCTTCTACCAAAGGCTCACATTTATTATCATCTTCATTTAAATAGAGAAATACGTGATCCACTGGTCCACGGTCTCCTGAGGGGAACAGCTTCACAGTTTGACTGTCCATTCAAATATATTTAATAAGCACCAGATAAATGTATTTTTTCATTAACATAGTGCAGAGTTTCAGGGACTAAATATGTGCAAAAACACATATTTATAGGCCCAGTTTCATATATTTATAGGAACCAGTGGTTCAGTGTGTCATCTAAGGTGATTTTTTTTTTTATAATTTTACCAGACTTTATATTTGTTTTTTCAAAAAAAAAATTGTCGGTAAATTTGTTTGCTTGGTATTATTTAGATAAATTAGTTAGATCATGTACTTTCAATTTAAAATGAAATTTATAATATTAACAATTTATTTTTATTTATCAATTTCAGTTTATATTTATTTATTTTTATATATGTATATATATTATTATTATTATTTTTATTTTTATTTTTTCTCGACAGTGGTTCACTTTCGGACGCAACTCCATCCAACATCCTGGGTCATTAACAATTAACAACTGTGTATTGTCACATAATAAAAATGATAAATATGCGTCCGGGGAGAGTCACCTGACTCAAAGCTCTGGGCGCCTGCAGATGCACTCGGATCGAAACCCATCAGAGCTCTGTCTGTGCACATCTTAATAAATCTTTATAAATAATTAGCACTGTTATTAAAAATTCAAAAACAAAAAAGAAAATGTGCTTTTAGAAAAAAATATAGAATGAAAATTAAATACAAATGAAATGTTATTTAATTAAAGTGAAGTTTATTAAATAAATTAAAATAATATAAATTAAATTAAAATAAAAGTAATTTTTTGTTTTAACTCTAAGTCTGTGTTGACTTCAAGGACACTACAGAACGCCACACCGGCGGCCCGTAATACACCGCAGCCGTTGATAACAAAAGCCATCGCCCCGTGCTCTGCTAAGCAGTTACCACATGATTTTATGGGAGCGGCGCTCATTTATGAGTGTAATCAGTTGCAACCCAATGCCCCATAGGATGTCTGTGTTAGCACCCCTCTTTGTCCTATGATGATGGACTGTCGGTTCAATGGCGTTATTGTAGCCGTAGTGGCCATCTAGGGAGTAATACATTGATAACAATATCAGCTC
This sequence comes from Paraplagusia blochii, assembly GCA_016785265.1. Taxonomy (NCBI): domain Eukaryota; kingdom Metazoa; phylum Chordata; class Actinopteri; order Pleuronectiformes; family Cynoglossidae; genus Paraplagusia; species Paraplagusia blochii. The sequence continues at coordinate 30,865 of JAFBJS010013146.1, forward strand.
ATAAAGATGGGCTGTTGGCGAAAAGGTCACTCCCCTCCTCCGCCTGCTCCGTCTCTCTTTCCTCCCCAGATTCCTTCTCAGATTCTCCGTCACGTCTCTCCTCTCTCTCTCTCTCTTCTCTATCTCTATCACTCGGCCTCTTCCTGTGTCTCTGTTGCTCCGACACGGGGTGACGACGGCCGCCCCTGGGTGCAGGAGGAAGCTGGAATGTTGTGTTTTAACTGGACGTGGAGGTATGTTGACAGGCCAGACAGAGGGAACAGATGGCAGCGTGACTCGCTCAAGGTCATCTGGCGTGCCACTTTTGGGAACGCTGGATTTGAAACCCAACACTTTTTGGCTGCAGCTTTTTTTTTTTTTCGTCCTTTCTGTAGAATTCCATCCCCTCTTCACTCGCCTCCATCTCTCACTGCTACTTTCTTTCACCTCCATCTCTCAGCCTTTCATCATGGAACTCCTTTTCTTCCAGTTTCATTGCCTTACCCTCACCCCTGCCTCCCCTCTTCCCTCCCTCTCTGGGTTTATCACTCGTTGCCACCACAGTTTGGGTCACAAAGCCCTCTCTTATAGGTGGCTGCCTATCTCTGTTAGAACACACTGCCCCCTAAACTCTTCTGACTGCTTGAATCAAACACACTTTTCTCTCCATTTCCTCTCTGTCCCTCTCTCTCCTACACATGCTCAGTGGGAGTCTGGTTGATCCTATAAAAACCTGCCAAGTTACCTTTGTCTCCTAAAGTCTTGCCCCAAACAGTCCTGTCAGCAGAGATGTAGAGAGAATCCAGATGAGTTTTAATTACCTGTGCAGCCATGCCTGCAAGGTCACGCACCGGAAATCCCAACCACACTGGTATGTCTGCGTGCCATGTACCAGCACACGGACCCTGGTGTTCCAGCTAATTTACAACATATGCATAAAGAATGAGGTCTTTAGAGCAGTGTTTTCCAAAACTTTTTGTCCTGGACACCATAGTAAAAAAAAAAAACAACTTGAATTTTCAAGACCCACGTTAATAGACCTAATTCTTAATTTGTGACCATTAATGAGGATATTGTATTGAGACCAAGAGGAGATATATAGATGCAGTGAGGGAGGACGTGGAGGTAGAGTTGAGGACACAGAGGACAGGGGGAGATGGAAAATGCTGATTCGCTGTAGCAACCCCTGAAAAAGGGACAAAAGGAAAAAAAGAAGAAAACTGTGGGTATTGTGTTGTTGACCCATTAACATCTGAACTGTTAATATAGTTAAGTTTTAAACAACTGCACAGACGACCATGAACTCCTTGGAAACATTATTTGAGACGACACCCCCAAAAAAACTCTTGCAACCCACCAGGGGGCTGCAACCAAGTCTTTGGGGAAAACAAGCTTTAATACATGTGTCAAACTCAACTTATTTTTTCACAACAATGAAGTGGTTTCATCACGAATGCCTTCCATTTACAACCAACCTTCCAAAAACTATATTGACACCAAAACGTTGGAAGGAAAGGAAAGCAAACTCCTTGTCATTGTGATCCTGGCTACTGGACACAACAAAACATAACCTCTGCATTTAATCCATTACCATAGTGAACAGTGGACAGCCTCAGGGAGCAGTGGGTGGGGACGGCGCCATGATCAGTGGTAACCTGGATCTGGAACCCCTCCAGGACCCAAGTCCGGTTCTTTAACCACGAGGCGACCACTGCCCCTGAAAGGAAAAAAAAAAGAAGGAGGCAACTGTAACCTGACGTAGCTCCATTTTTGCAGATTAATTCCAGTTGCCGTGAGGCTAAATGCGATGTCCTCATCTCACCCAAATCTCCAGGCTTTATGGTTTATTCACTGAAACAGGGTTTTGTTTTGATTTTTAAAAAACACAAAAAACTAGTACAATAGCAGGGACTGAGGGTGAGAAGTCAAGTGAAAGCCTGAAACAATTTTCAGCTCATTTACTTTCCCCTTTCAGTGTTTGCGTGGGATTTTTTTTGTTTATCATCCAAGTCCGGCTTCAGAGCTGCTTCATATATTTTTAATGTTGTTGCCACGTTGAAACTCCATCAGATGCGTTCGCTCTGATTACGGTTGTTTTTCTTTTTTCATTTCTCCGTCTGCTCTGCGTCAGACAACACGTGGCCCTAACGAGGGTGGGGACGACGGGGCGACAGCAACAACCTCCCGAGGTAATGTTTCCTCCGTGTGGTTGGACCTGGTCTGTCCCCAGATCAATGACTCAGAACAGTCTGTGTTGTGTTTATGAGCTTGTGTTAACAGTCGGTGTTTATCGTCATGGCTGCTGTGTTTGTCGTCGCTGTCACTCGGGCTGTTGTGACCATGTCTTTGGGTTTTTTTTGTTGGGGATTTTCTGCATTTATTTAGCTGAGTATTATTTACTACGATTACTTACCAGATTGGTGGTCATTCCCAAATAAAGGATGATACAGGAATGAATAGAATGGGAAGAAAATACGGAAAATGAGGAAAAGAAATGGAAAAAGTGAGGGGGACACATGAGAAGAAGGAGAGGTGGAGGAAGGAACGCAGGAAAAACACAGTCTCACATCTTCACGTCTAAATAATAATTCCTTCAGCGTGAAACCAAATGTTTTTCTTTGACAGAAGTGTGTTTACTAAAAACATCCAGCACGTGGATGTATTTATGGAGTGAACGAGACTTCTTTCCTGCAGCGTTGAAAGATCGGAGTCTCGAAATGTGTCTCACTATTTTTAATTCCTCTTTATTTTCTTCTTCTTCTTCTTCTTCATTCTACGAGTAACTTTGATTCCCTTTCACTATGACGTCCTGCAACCTGATTTTTCCCCCAATTGTAATTTGCTTTGGATAAAAGCATATGCTGAATGTAATGTAATATAATTATTTCAACTCATCCCAGCATGAATGCACTGAGTCGCCGTTCAACCCCACCTTTCAAAACATCCATTAACTATTTCGTCCCTGCTGCGTCGAGTGGACGGTTTTACATTTTCAAAATTTGCAAAAACAAAAAAATAAAAATGATCCAAAGTGGTGACGACACCAGCTGCTGTGAGTTAAAGTTGGACCAGGGATTGACATCTCGTGAGAAATCTGATTTTGTGAACAGCTCAAAAGTTGTTGCCGCGGTCATTAATCATCCTTCCCTGGAGAAGGAAACCCAGTGGAGCACGGGGCCCTCCCCGTGTCGCCACAACAGCCTGAGAGCTAAACCCAGCGTTCTTGAACAATAGATGCCCCATCCTGACACCATTTTGTTACAGTGTGTGTGCTGGGAGTGTGTCTGTGCAGATGTGTGCGCTGGCAGGATGAATTCTTGAAAGTACAGTGACACCTAAAGGCCTGATCCTATAGTCTCTCTCTCTCTGTCTCTCTCTCCCTGTCTCTCTCTTCTCCCTCCCCCTTTTTCTCATTCCTCTCCCCTCTCTCTCTCTCCAACCCTAAAGTCAAGGGTATGGTAAAATTTGGAGGAAAAGAAAAAAAAAAAAAAAAACTGATGAGTTTTCACTTTCCACTGAACTTGATAGTTCCAAGCACTTGAGCAGGGCATCAAATTCTTCCCTTAATGACGTGCCTGAGGCTGCCCGCAGGAAAAGTGGCATTTTATCTCCCAACCTCAGCACCTGATTGGATATTTGGTGGGGAAGCCCAAAAGAGGGGGGAAAAAATGAAACCACAACTTATGGATATGGTGGGGTTTTTTCATGGTATTATTTTTTTCAGCTTAATTATCTTTTAATTTACCAGTTAATCGGCCTCTGTACTGGTTCAAGGAGTGATAACGAAAACCAGAAACAAAAGATTTTGTTCCCAAACAGATATGTGTATAAAAAATAGTAGATAAGGTCCTGTTTTATTTCATTCTTATTTCGTTCTTTAAGATTTAGAACTTTTGGCCAAAAGCTTCAGAACAGAAACGGTATTTTAATGTTTCTGGTTTTAGGTTCCACCATCACAGGGACGATCCTGAACTGGTTTGAACCAGAAAAAGTACTGTTCCAGAATCATTTAAGAGAAAAATAACTTTAATTGTGGGCTACACAGAATTTGTAAAGAACGAAATACAACAGATATTAACCCTAACCCATTTCTTTTACATAAGCATCTGTGAAGAAAAAAAAAAGGTTTGGGGTTTCATTTCTGTTTCAAGAAAATGCCAAAATGTTGCGATTTTCGTTCCTTGAAACAATTTTCAGCCCTCTTTTCTATCTTTTTCAGTATGAAACAAACCAAAAAACATACATTTATTTATATTTTAATCCACTAGTATCTTATATTACACTGCACACATATGCACAGTCTACACCAGACCTGGGCAAGCTAAGGTTCGGGGGCCTAATGCGGCCCATTTGGCTATTTAATCCAGCCCGCCAAACGTGTGTAAATTATACATTTATTTATATTATCTTTTCCCTGTAAAGCCAGCATTTACCCAGTAGAGATACTAAAAAATGATAAAAGCACATGAGTATTCTAGTCTTTATTCAATATTTTACTCATCATTGATCTCAGTTCACACAGACTCTTCATCTTTTTGGTTCTGTCCTGGCCCGTGACTCAAATTTTAGTACCAACCAGGTCTGATCTACGCCATATTCCGTTGCAGGGCTGTGATCTCAGCTGATCTCCCGTGTCTTTGCTCACGGCCAGCTCCACTCTCAAAGTCGGGTCTTAATATGGAAGTTCACCACGGTCCCTGAGTAACAATAAACTTTCCCTTCAACTGTCAGCAGGTCTTAATCACTGGGATTACTGCCGCACTAAATGTTGGGTTCCTGTAATATTCCTGCTGGTGAAAAAGGGTAAACAGACCCAGGGAGATAAACATCGGCCGGCCTCTCCACAGAAACATCCTTCAGACTCCGCAATTTCATTTTCATCACTTGCAAATATGGTCCGGAAGTCCGTAGGAGATCTAGGAACGGGAAAGGGAAAAATAAGGCTCAGTTTGAATGGGTTCGTACAGTTGCAGTGGAATTCCAACCTTTTTTTTTTTGGTTGGTGGGCTTCCTTCCACAAACAGTCATTGGTCATTTTACAAAGAGCCTTCAGGAAGGCTGTTGTTCCCTGTCCCATGAGGCAGCAGGGCTGAACCTGACCAAGCTCCAACTAATGGAGCGACAGAGGCCTGAGGAGGGGAAACCACAGGCAGGAGGAAGAGAAGGGAAGTTACTATTATTAACATTTTTATTATTATTATAATTATTATTATTATTATGTGACAAATAACAACACAACATTTCCATTTAACGGGCACTCAAACCGGATTTTAGGACTTCTAACAACACAAAATATACTTTTTTCCAACCTTACAGACATTTTAAAAATTACAAAAAAATTAATAAATAATTTCCTCACCTTGTTTCAGTTCTTTCATCATTTAACTACTTTTTTTATTTACAAGAAAATATGCAGAATATGAAAATGACCAAACACTCATAGTTACATTCTTAAAGGACAATACAGTTGATCCATGCACAGTTAAAATCACATATCTGCGTCTGTTAAACTTTTTTTTAACAGACGCAGACTTTTTTTGCATCTTTTTGTTTGATTTATACTTTTTTTCCCCATGACATAATTTTAATTTTATTCACTTTTCTCATGGCTGACATCCTTTTTGGAGCCTGGTCTCTCTTGTTGCTCCGTCATGCTGCTCTAAAACACCTCTGAATTAACAAAAAAAAAAAAAAAAAAAAAAAAAAAAAAAAAAAAAAACATCACCCCAGGACCGGGGCGTCTCGTCTCCTCCTCTGCCTTGGTCTCATGACTGTGTCACGTTGGGGGAATAGTTGACAGAGGAGGTGGGGGGCAG